>VYZQ01025455.1:55858-68966 GCA_013400655.1 Mystacornis crossleyi | reverse complement strand
AAGTTACCTGGCCGGAGACCGGAAAAGCCAGAGGCCAATTCCCGCCTTGTCTGTCTTTAAATGATATCTCTACAGAGGCGTAACCTTTCTCTGAGTGGCTTAATAAAGCTGTCTATATTCAAATTAGTTAATTGATTGGTTCTATCAAGTTCTGGAGGAAGTTGCACCAGCTTCTTGCAGCAAGCATCACTTCCTCAGCTGGTGGAATATTTCCTTTTCCTTAACTAGAAGTCCAAGCTATGCTAACCCATGACACATTACTAGTTATTTAAGTAAATAGTTTTGAGTCAAAATATGGCCTTGTAGGCTTTCTAAAAATAATAAATTTCCATTTTTAAACAGAAGAAACAGTAATTAAAATATTAAAACGAATCACAAGTCTAAAAACCCTTTACTAGCAGTCAGATCAGGGAAAGATTAGGCCACATTATTGCCTAATGTTTTATGTACTGTGTTTTCAAGATAGGTGCCAATAAAGTAACTTTTCAGGGAAGCAGCTTTTGGATCACTGTACAAAAAATAAATTTGATCATTTTTAGGCTAGTCTTACGCATCTCTTTGAAGGAGAAATAAAATCTTTTTATTGGTTACAGCAGAGATCTAGCTGACTTTATTCCCATTGGTTACATTAGTGAATGCTCCAGATGTGCAGAAAGCAGACACTCTCCCAGATGTAAAAAATCATCTTTGCTTTTTTTTGGCTGATTTACAGCTGTTATCCATGTTTGGGGCATATTTATTTTAGGTAGGAAGGGGCTTCATTTGCTTAGCAGAATTTTATGCAAAGTTTTTTGTTTTCCCCTGCTCTGCAGAGTAACCAAACCTGAAAAGCAGCATTGATAGGTGGGTACAGGGTTTGAAACAAACAGTGGGATATAATTTCATGAGACTTTGGGCAGGGCTAATTATAAACTGCTGCTTAGCAGTGGGAGTAAACATCCCATCTGCATTTCCTGACACAGATATCTTTCCTGCAAACCTCTGCACTGGCTGAGAGGAAAGAGTACAGTTTTAAGTACTTCCTCTAGCTGCCTACCTGTGTGTACTCTTCATATTCCGGGTTCTCCGTTTATGGCCTTAGAGATACAGTCCTTACAGTAAGATGTGGAGAACCAAGTCATCCTTCTCTCAGGTTTTTTATAATTAAACTACCCCTATTGGTTTTGACTGCATAGGACATTGAAGCAAATAATTGTCTGAATGTGAGCTGAGCAGTAGAAGTCTTCTGTTGTAAGTAACTAATGCTGGTGGGGCAAAACCTTGATTGAAATCAAGTGCTTGATAAGCTTTTAAAACAACCAGAAGGGATGTGATGTCTATGGTCTCTTATTTAAAGTGTTTCTTGAACAAATTCCAATGTGTTGGCCCTTTTGTATTTTCTGCAGGTTCAGTTATATTAGGTGTTGAATATTTCTACTCTGTGTGTTTTCAGTCCCCTGAGAAGAAGGAGCATAAGGCGCAGGAGTATAAAATCCAGTTATCCAGTTTTCATTCTGGAAGTTGGAGAAGCTGCTTTTTGCCTGAGTTTATGCCTTTATGGCTACCAATATCGTTGTCCTGCAAGAGGGCTGCCGGACCTCATGTAAATTCTACAGAGATGAAAGGCCTCTTTGAGCTCAACATTCTTGCATAGGTCACAAAAATAAGGGGCTAAGGAGCAGAGCAGAAACAAGTTGGGCAGCCACAGACCATTTGAAACAAATTTGAAAAGAGCAAGTGCCAGGTTCCATGCCTGGGATGGGATAACCCTGGTTCTCTGTACAAACTGGAGGAGGGGAAGCTGGAAAGCAACCTGCAGAAAGAGATCTGGAGGATTGGGTTGATGGCAAGTTGAAGATGGGCCAACAGTCTGGCAGCCAAAAGGGCCACTTGTGCCCTGGTCTGCATCAAGAACGGCAGTGGTGGCTGCTTGAGGGAGGCGATTGCCCCACTCTGTTCTGCTTGAGTCCTTGTGTACAGTTTTAGGTGCCTCAGTGCAGTAAAGAGCCATGTCCAGAGGAGAGTGACCAGGATGGTGAAAGGCCTCAAGGGCAAAACTTACTAGAAGTGTCTCAGGTCACTTGGTTTGCGTAGCCTGGAGAAGAGAAGGCTGAAGGGTGACCACACAATAGCCTACAGCTTCTTCATGGCGGGCAGCAGAGGGGCATGTGCTGTTCTCTCTCTGTTACCTCCAGAAGGACGTAAAGCAATGGAATGAAGCTGCCTCAGGGGAAATTCAGGTTGGACATTAGGAGAGAGTTCTTACCTGAGAGGGTGGTTGATCACTGGAACAGACAGGAAGGAATTGGGCATGGAACCAGGCCTGACAGTTCAAGGAATGTTTTAATGAGGCTCTTACTCATATGGTTTATTTATAGTTAGTCCTGTGAGGAGCAGGGTGTTGGACTTGGTGATCCTTATGGGTCCCTTCCAACTGGAGATATTCTATGATTGTAAGTCAGCCACTGATGGAGTAGCAGGTAATGTCCAGCTGTGGGATGGAGACAAGATGACCACTGTCACCTGGTTCATAGGCCTACAACTGGAAGACCAGTTGCAACATGCAGGCTCTGTGGGTAGCTTGTGGGAGATAAGGAGGGAAGGAAGCAGAAGAGCACTGGCATTTTTAGGAAAACAAAATTGAAGCAGTCTATTGCTCAAGTCAGAAAGTTACATCTGTGGTGATTCATCACAAGTCTCCTTTCTTGGTGTGTCGCCATACACGTGACTAATGGAGGAATTTTCCAAAGTTCCCGTTGCCTTCTGAAGTGGAATGTAAATGTGACTAATCTAATACTGTAGTAGGAAGTATCTGAGAGCAGCGACAGGTCTTTGCAAAAGGTCTTTGCACTCTTCATTGCTTACTTGGATCTCTTGAATACCTTCTAGTTCTTCAGCTAGTCAAAACCTATGTTTGCTCTTTTTGTTTTACCTACTGTTTTCTGCCCAGCTAGCACAAACTTTGTTGGTTACTAGAGATGGCCTGCTGAAGATCTGTCCCTTGAGATCCAGGTATTTGAGCTACAGACATGAAAGGAAAATAACGTAGACACTTCTGAAGTATTCTTGAATCTGTTCCTGCCCCTAGGAGCTACAAATACCTGCTGCATTGTGCTTTATATTCAGTATAATATCTGCTTTGCTTGTAAATATCTTTGTTTAGACTAATAAAATATTCATAAACTTACTTGCTCTGGCTGGTGCTTAAATCTGTAGGGAGTGCAGCATATTCTTGGTGACTTCTTTCTTGGACCCTGATAGTTCCTTTATTCTAGTTCTGTAGCTTTATCTCTTGTTTTCTTATTTCCTGGAATTCCTGATTCCAGCTGAATCATTACTGGGCTTTTCTCCTTTTAGGCTAAGTCACTGAACTTTTACTTTAGTTGGACCCACCCATAGCAAAAGTGGAGTGAGGTCATTTGTAAAAGCAACTGCTTTAAAGACATAGGAAGGTTTGTCATGAACAGTGGAGAAACACCTTTCTTTGCTGGGAAAGCCAACTTCCAGCACCTTAGAGTGCAGATTATTGTAATGAGTTCTATAAGCTAAGTTTTGACTTTTTTTGATACTTCATCTCAAAAAAGTAATGTATGTGAGGAGCCTGACATCTTGCTGCATGCTTGGAAAGCAGAATTTTGGTTTCAGAATAATAATTCCAGTCAATAAAGCATGATTTTTTTTAATTGGCTCTCAAATTTGTTTATTCCTCTACCAAAGCATTTTTTACATGAACTTGTCAGTCAGCAATCTCATCCTAAATTGTTTATCTGTGAGGCTCATGTGCAAAATCCCTTAAAGTAGCAATGTCACTGAAAGCACACCCTTTTACAAAGGTTTCCTCTTCTTGAGGGAATCTGCTCAGCAGCATAAGCTGTTCTGAGTTCCTGGCTGTGGGAAACTCTTCATACAGCCTCTTTTCTGCTCCAGGTAAAATATCAGCTGCACCAAAGCATAAAGTTGAGTGTATGTTCTTGTTTTTCCATTTCCTGAAAAGAAACAGGGCTCCTGAAATATACACATACCAGTGTAATGTTCATTGTCTTAGTGATATGCCTTTGACTTTGAGACAGATGGTGTTGACAGTTTGTGATGGTCCCTCCTCTGGGTGCTACTCTGGTAGGCTGTTTTGAGGGATGTGCATCTTCAGCAGATTCCTCTGCCTGCCCTCTTGGAGTTAAGCTACCAAATTCTGATCAGGTCCTGTCTTAGGCATACCTCCCAGAGGACTGTAGCCTGAGAGATGTATGTACTTGAGAAAGCAAGGAAACTAGAATTCAGGTTTGAGGAGCAACTATGCAAATACCTCTTAAAATTTCTTAGGAGTGCTTTGACCTTTTTTTGCCTGTTGATATGGAAGTTTCTTGGTGTAGTCTAACCAAAGGAGTAACTTCAGAAGTAACTGGCATTTGTGTCTTAGCACCTGCTAATTTTACAGAGGTTTATAAAATTGTATTGCAAATTGATGTAGACTTCAGATAAATGACCTGCAAATATTTTGCATTCTGTCAAGTAGTTTCTCATGAGCTAAGTATCTAAAAGAGCTTGTGGTCTCCACCTGAAATAAGGAACATCAAGTAAAGTATCCTCTTGCTTTCTATTCAAGATCTATACCTACTTATTTTATCCAGGAGATTTTAAATGGCCTTTGCTCGTGCACCACAATAAAGCCATCAATTGCCTCTGTTTCCATGAAACAGACCAGGCAGGGCTGTCTTCTTTACTTGGCTGTGAGCAAGGTGGTTTTCAGTTCAAATGTTACAGTATGGTAATCACTGCTTAGACTTCAGATTCCAGTTTCTGCTGTAGCAGCTCAGTTGGCCAGACTGCACACTTTTTTTATAAAAGTATCTTCCTCTCCTTTCTTTCCTGGGGGAAAGAAAAAAAAAGGCATTATTAATGCAGTTATCTGAGAAGGAAAAGTGATTTCAATTTTGACCTCACTTATGATAAAAGATGTCACCAGGTACATGAGCATCCATCATGCCTGGTATTAGACTCGTGACTTGTCTTAACTTCGTCTGTCAGGTAAGTGAAAGGAACAATCTGCTTGTGGTTTGATTGTGATGTTTGTTTTTTATTGCTCTCTTCAGGCTTTGCAGTAGCCAGTTCTGATGCCTCTTTGGTAGTTACATTCTTAGAGGAAAAGCCAGACACATTAATGCTTTATGCAGGCATCTTCTGAATTAAGGTGGTTTCTGTCTGGAAATAACTTTTGCTCTGGCTTGACACTCAGTAGGTAGAAAAAGTCTTCCAGCTTCTATAGGGCTGAAGCAGTATATTCAGATGTCTTTTTCTTGAATAGCTGACATCTACTTTCAGGCATTTTTCGTATTCCATGCTTCAGTGAAAGTAGGGATGATGAAAAATCAGGAACATCCCAAGGAGTTGTTTTAGCTATCCACTTACCTTACAAGCCTCTGCTGCTGAGATCATACCACTATATTTGTGCTGTGAAACCAGTTTGTGTCATGAACGTATTGAGTTGGTGTGTTTGCAGTTGGCTGGGTGAGCAGCAGTAGCTCTAGCAACTGATTTAATACAGCAAGAGACACTGTTCTTTTCCTAAGGACTGAAAATAGAATCTAATCTCCTTGGAGTGGAGATCCCATAGTGGTGCCAGCTGCATTTAGCTGTGTTTTAGGAAGTTGAAAAGACTGCTCAAGATCATATGTGCTAATATCTTAACCACCTTTTTGCTGCTTACCCTAGTTAGGGGGAAAGATGAGTCTTATAAACCCATGAAATTTAATTTATAATGCCAAGATATTAAATCCATTGCAAAACTTTCATAGTGGCCTTTGTGCTCCAAGGCCCTTCTTCACACTTGAATCTTGTATATTCTTATGCATTGGAGCTGTCCCCCAGCTAATTTTATGGTTCAGTGGAAAGAAGGGTGGGAAAGAATATGCTGTGCATGGCACTAAGAATGCATGCAAAAGCAGTGGCAAGAATAAAGTGTGTTACTGAATGGATAGTGACCTGGAGAAATAGAGAAGAATGTCTGTCTTCAACCCTGACTCGAAATATTCTTCTAGATTGACTCAGGAAGCAGAAAACATACCTCAAGATCGATCAGAGACATGTTTATGACTTTATTAAATGTTGGGTTTGAGTAAGAAAAAGCAGTGTCCTTACTGTTTCTTTTATCTTCTGCAGGCCAAGATGACTTCTCCCTAGGAGACGCACTTCCAGGAGGTAGGCAAGAAAATTGTGGCTGCTCTTTTGACTTGTTTATTTCCAAGTATTACTGCATGACCAAGTATGCCATACGGTTTGCCAAGTATGGTTTGTTTAAACCTCAGTGGAACAATTCAGCCATGTGCTTGTCAAGATGTTGACCACATAGAACTCAAATTTGTCTTTGAAACACTTAAAGATTTCTCTTTGAGGCAAAATTGTCTTGCTGTATAGATTTGATCTTGTGCATTTTGCTGTATAGACGTGTACTTATATTTGTCCTTTGTCCTTCATGTAGCTTCTGAGCAATGTGTTAAATAGTATTTAAAATTATTATTTTTTCCCTAACCATACCTGACAGAAACTACAAAGAAGCCCTTTGTATCTCAGAAGACACCATCATCACATCCAGGTAAGATCTAATTGTCTTGTAATGCCTTTTACAGTGAAACCAAGTGTAGTGTACCTACTAATTTGAGATCCTGAATTTTTCAATTTAGTGGTGCACAGGGATGTGATATTTCTATAAAAGAAAGCAGTTCCCTAACAGCAAAAGGATTTCTTAGTTTTGGAATCTGCTTTCTGAAAACTACTTTGTGATTTCACAAGCTTAAAGACCCTGTGAGAATCCCTTCTGTTGATTTTCAGTGTGCATGTTTGGAGCTTGCTCACCTTGAGCTGGCCCTTGGAAGGTCCCATCTCTAAAAGCAGCAAGTCACTCAGCAGGTAATGCCTGGTAACTCGGTGGGGCGTTCCTGTGAGTCACTGATGAGTGAGCATGTCATTCCATTTGTGGCACAAACATTGTGAGGTGCATTTTGCGTAAAAAATAGTCCAAGACTACTTCAGTTTTTGCATTACATGTAAAACTTCCCCTCTTTCTTTGTAGATGATTTTGACTTGATCCATGCTCTTGATCCTGGTAAGTATCATATTTTCCTGGATACTGCTCAAATGTACCTGCTGCAATGTCTGTCCATCCTTTGTGACCTAAATATAATAAGGCACTGAGTTGATTAAGGTAGCAGATGGTAGCTATAAATAATTGCAGTCTAGTTATGTTTGTTAATCTTAATTTTAAGGTTCTAGATCACAGAAACTGCTGGAATTTCAATAATTGTAGCTAGCTTCTACTTGTTTCATTGCTGTGTTTTCACTAGATGGCACTAATTCCATAAACTATTACTTATGGAAGTCAATGTTAAATCCGAGCTAATCCCTCCCATTTCAGGAAGTATTTTTAGTAGCACAAGAAAATACTAATCTATTAGAAATAATTTGAAGGAAAGTGCTCTTTCTACTGTGAAGACTGTGGCGAAACAGTATAGAGATAACTTCTAAGATCTTTTATTTTCCTATTTTGTGGCAAGCCAAATGAAGTGTCATTGTGGGGACCATATGTGTAGTTCTATTCTGTATACCTTGCCTATTTTTCAAGTGAGGTACCAAGCTTTATATTTGGTTAAAACTTGGTAATTTTAAAAGAGAAAACAGCCAAATAATCTGTACCTGGTAGAAAAATTTAAAGGAGTTTAGCCTTTGAAATCAGATGTGCAAACTAAAATGCTGCATAACACTCAATGAGTTTTTCTGTGTATATTCCATCCTAGCAAGGATCTGACATGCAGGTTAATGTAGCAGGAACACTCTTAGTTGCATTGGAACACAGTGTTTAGCTAAAATAACAGAAGAAATGCAGCATTAGTTAATGAGAGAAAAATGACATGGGGAAGTTTTGATACAATATTTTGGGTCAGATCATCCTTTAGGGTCACTACATGCTCTGCTTTTGGTTCCTTCACACTAGNATGTGTTTGAAAGATAGGTTTAAAATACATGTCTTTCCCTCCCTGTTCTGCTTTAGAGTTCCTCTTTGTCTTTGCCTAACCCAGAACAAAACAGAATTAGATGGATGTAGGTGTGATGGTGCCATTATTCATAAACATGGTGGTAAAGAGCCCTGGAATGCAAGCATCAGTTCTTGTTCTTTTACCTGCCTGATTTGCAGCAGATACTTGAATTTGAGTCTTGCATGNACAGTATAGAGATAACTTCTAAGATCTTTTATTTTCCTATTTTGTGGCAAGCCAAATGAAGTGTCATTGTGGGGACCATATGTGTAGTTCTATTCTGTATACCTTGCCTATTTTTCAAGTGAGGTACCAAGCTTTATATTTGGTTAAAACTTGGTAATTTTAAAAGAGAAAACAGCCAAATAATCTGTACCTGGTAGAAAAATTTAAAGGAGTTTAGCCTTTGAAATCAGATGTGCAAACTAAAATGCTGCATAACACTCAATGAGTTTTTCTGTGTATATTCCATCCTAGCAAGGATCTGACATGCAGGTTAATGTAGCAGGAACACTCTTAGTTGCATTGGAACACAGTGTTTAGCTAAAATAACAGAAGAAATGCAGCATTAGTTAATGAGAGAAAAATGACATGGGGAAGTTTTGATACAATATTTTGGGTCAGATCATCCTTTAGGGTCACTACATGCTCTGCTTTTGGTTCCTTCACACTAGTAATTTTGCTCAATTTATTCTTTTATTTGTCTACAGATGATCCCAAGCCACATCCTCCTACAAGTCCTAGAGACACTGGTAAGACTGATCTAACAGGAATTTCTGAACTGTAAAAGAGTATTTGTAATCTCTCCTCGTCCCTTTGAACATTACTGTACTATGGTCTGTTTTTGTTATCTAAACATTTTCTTCTTTTTTTTCCTAAATCTCGTCTGTGATTAGATAACCCGAAGCGAGATAAACCTAAAGGCTCTGGTAAGGCTTCTAGCACAAACTCATGGTTTTACTGTCTTAGTTACACTGCTAATAATTAATCCTTGTTAATTGTGTGCTATGTATATCAGGTGTGGCATACATCAAACACTGAGGATTGAGAAAAAGTTGTCTTGCAAATAAGCTTTGCACCAGTCTTGAAATTCCATAATGAACCTGTTGAGTCACTTTCACTTAAAAACAGGATGGTGCGAGGCAGAGGCAGGATGGGNTTTGAGTCTTGCATGCCTCAGCACAGTGCTTTTGGCACCCAACTAAGACATCCTCTGATGCAATACTTTTAGTTTTTCTGCTTCAAACACATTTGCTTTGCATAAGATGAGTATTCATTTGGCAGCAGAGGGAAGGAGGAGAAGGTACCATGAGGGAGACAGGAAGGTTCTATGAGGCAGGGTTTAGTGGAAATGTCAAGGCACTACTTTAATATCCTGCAATAAATCAGGGAAGGGAATTACATTTGGACAGTTTGTGACTTAAAGACCCAACTCTGAAGAATCGTTCACAGTTGCAGCCTTGAAAATAAATGGTCATTTTCTGTCCATGTTCTTTCTTTGCTTTCACAGGATAGTGAGATTGGTGCTATTAGAGTTAAGCAGCTTATAGAGCTCCTTGCTTGCTTAACCTGATTTATGGAGCACTACCTGCTCTTGGACACTGACTTTCCTCGGTTGTTCGGGAAGTCCAGAGAAAGGAGTGCTGCTGTCAAACTCTGTAGTGCTGAGCTGAAGGGACTTGACATTGTGAGGGCTTTTAAAAGGTTAAGTGTTGTGACTCTGGTGCCAAGCCTAAAGCCACCACAAATTCAGTCAAATGGTCTTGAGAAAATTTCCATGTTATTGTATGCCTTGGTATGTCTTATTCACTGAACTTAAAACATGGTAATGTTATTTGCATTTTTTTATAGACACATTAAGTGATTTAGATCTATTGGATGGCAATTTACCACAAGGAGGAAGTGACGACAGTGGCAGCAGCAATGGTAAGATAGAAGGTTGTGGTTCATATTGTTTCTATGGCTACCTGAGCTTTGATGAAGGCTTGCTCATGAGCTGGTTAAACATGCTCTAATTTGTAGCATCTTTGGTTCTGGTATCTGAAACTTAAGAGAGTACCTTCAAGTTCAAAAGTAACCTGTTCTGTCTCTGCGAAAAAAAAAAAAAACACCAAAATGCTTAAGGGGTAAAACTGGTCTAGAGCAAAAACTTTCAGTGATTTTTACTGTTACACTAAGAAAGATGGCTTCTGAAACTGAAATCTGAATGTGGTACTTATTTCAAAATTCACCATGAATATAGTTTTTAAGGTCATCCAAGTACTATTTTTGATGTTGTGACATACTCTCAGTTTCTTTTAGTTCTTGTAGTTAGAAAGTCTAAGAGTGGGCCAGAAGAGGGTCCACTTTGTGTTCTCAAAGATTTCCTTAGTCCCACAGGATGAACTGATCTTTACACTTCCAAGTGATCATTAGTCTTCACTTCTTTACTGTGGTGGTGGTGAGGCAGGTGAGAGGTGAGGAGGCGAGAAGGTGGGGATACCCNCCTGAAGTATTTGTAGAGAAGTAAGTGTTTCCACACTACTGCTAAAAAGTCAACCTTCTCCTAAAATGGAAACGTCATCCTTAATATCAGTTTATCACCTTGGGTTTCTTGCATGTTAGTTCTAGCATAAAACAGAACTTGACTTTACCATAAAGCTCAGTCTCTCTTACACAAGACTTGGAGGCGAGAAGTTGGGGATACCCCATCCGTGGAAGTGTTCAAGGCCAGGTTGGATGGAGCTCTGAGCAACCTGGTTTAGTGGTAGGTGTCCCTTGCTGTGGCAGAGGGTTTGAAACCTGCTGATCGCTAAGATCCCTTCACCACCATATGATTCTATGTAGGGTATATCTACTCTGAGCAGTATAAAACCATTTCATAGCTTGCCAAAGATTTTTTTTTTGGATAATTTTCTATGTCTAATTTTTATGGTGCAGCTCAGTACAAAGATGGTCATTGGAACCAAGCTGCAGTAATGGTCATCCTTAGGAGGGTGCTGGTTGTCCTCAGGATGGGACTGGTCATCCCTGCACGTGTTACTGCAATTTTACTATTCCCAGATCGGAGTTCGCTTAAGTGTCTTAATGGAGTTTGAGACATGCTAATGGTTACTGACTTCTCTGGAGAGCTGTCCTAGATAGAGATTAGTGATGCTACTTTTTCGGGTAGCTTTCCTCTTCCAAGGTTGCTTTGGGGAAGTACTTGAAAATTGGAGGGGGCAAGAAACATCAGTGGAGACTTTGTGTGGTGGTTTCATCTGTACAGGCTCCTGCCTCAGTGGTGCATGTTGCGTAGTGACAAATATACTTAGTATTTACAGGACTTTTGGCTAGCTTGTGAAGAGAATTGGGTATGTGTTTAGTAGATGAGGCTGGGATTTTAGGAAAGATAGTTGATTTCATGGAAATACAGCTAAATGTTACTCTGAAATTATATGAGTGCTCTGCGGTGGTGCACAAGGGTATTAAACCAGATTTCACAAACGTTCTGTGCTCATTTTGTAGAAGTGTTGAGCACTCAACGCTGGAGTTGGCACCGCTCTGAGCTGTGCTTTGAAAACAGAAAGTTTCAGTGTCAGTTTAGCACTGTATGGATATAATAGATGGTTTGTAATTTTGCATAATTACTTGAAAAAAAGTTTGTCAATTATGATATGAGTGCTCTTTATACATATAAAATGTAAAAGACTCCATTTACTTTTACAGAGCGAAAGGGCCCAACTCCAAAAAATGGCCAAGAAGATGACGGTAAATGCATGAATTTGTGTGAATGACGGTGTTTGGATGTATGAAGCTCATTTTCTTGGGGCTTCTGTGTTGCCAGTCTTCTGCTGGAATGGTCACTACTGGGAGTGGGCTGCAATTAAAAAACTTCTGGAATTCTTACTTTCAAGCTCTGCTGTCATAATCCTTTAAAATTTCTATGTTGAAAATGATTCCTAAGTGTTAATGTCTCAGAGATGATGGTGCAGTGATTGCATGCATACAAAGCAGATATGGCTATGAAAGGGTAGCTTTTTTAATTAGTGGAACTTAAAACAGGCATGCTTAAGTTCCTTAACAATGGGCATTGCTAAGAAATCAATGATTATAAAATGAGAGGATTCACTTTTCATTATGCACAGAGTTGATTATTACATTTTCATGTAATTTCAGTTTAATGGTTTTTGGAAGTGTTCACAGGGTTTACTTTGAGACAATGCAAGTTTGACATGGCTCTCAATTCTGAAAAATGTATACAAGTGTCTCTGTTTTTCTCAGCTTCTCAGGGAGCAATAGCTGGAATTGTAAGTGCTGTGGCTGCTACTGTAATTGGAGCAGTATCTAGTTTCATTGCTTACCAGAAGAAGAAACTCTGTTTCAAGCAAAGCGGTAAGAATTCCAAATTAGTTTTGTTTCCTACTGTCTAAAGAGAGGCAGTTTTGTATTTATATGTGGACTATAAATTGATCCTATGTATAAGGTAGTTGTAATAGCCCAGTGAATTACTCCACAGGGAGTAACCTTTCTTACTAGTCATCTAAGACTGAAGAATTCCTTGCCCAAAAATCAGAGTTTCGGAAAACGAGGATTACTTAAAGCTTTATATTTCTTAAAATAAAAGCACTCTCTTGCTAAAAAATAAGCCAGAGAGACTGCAAAAAATACTTTTTAAGGAGAATCAAGTGGAGGTTGGGGATTAGAGACTTTTTCGTGCTGAAAAATACTTTGTAACTCCTAATTTTGTAAATTTTGCCTTTGTGTCTTCACAAGATGCTTCTCTACTTACCAGTTTTATGACTACTTTCCCCGGAGTTCATCCCCAGATGATTCTTCTGCAGTCATCTATTGCTTGCTTCCTTTCCACCTAAATAAGATATAATGTGGATCAGGGGACTTTGGGAGTACTGTGGGTGATAGAAGGGGCAGAAACTTTGGTTTTGTCTGTTTCAGTCTTTCTGACTGTTTAGCGAAGGAATAGAGCAGTCATTCAGCCACGCACTGCTGTTTTGTCATCTGGGATGTTTGGAAACCAAGTAACATCTCTACCATGCATATTAAAATTAATGTGCAGACAAAGCAAGGCAACTCAATTACTATCAGTAGCCCATTTTCTTCACTGCTATTTCTTCTCTCAAATT
>VYZQ01025455.1:8784-49465 GCA_013400655.1 Mystacornis crossleyi | reverse complement strand
ATATCAAACGTCTACTGAAAGTTTGTTGACTGCATAAATTTTTACGTAGTAATGCATAATTTACATTGTATACTAACTTAGTGCACTAATCTTGAAATGCTTTTCACTTTCCAGTTCAGCGCACGCTTCTGGAGAACTAAATTAAAGAAAGAGTGATGAAGAACAGATCTTTGGAACTGGATAAACAACCTACATTCTGCCTGAAAAAAAAAAAAGGAGACGAAAAAAGCATAACATAAACAGCAGAGTCTGAAGTTTCATGAGAAAACAGTTCTTGTTTGAAACACCTCTGGGACTGTGACTTTAGAGCTGAGTACTTCTGTATGGTTAGCCCTATGAAGCATTATTCCACACCAATACATGGCCCTAATGACGAGAGCGTAGAAGTATGTTGTGCCTTTACATTCTTTCCTTGACTCCTCTGACAAATGGGTGTGTCTCAAGTGCATTCAGTGTGTTTAACTTTTCCTTACCTCTCCCAAAACAATATGCAATTACAGTTTTTGTTATGTTATTGCTCTCAGGCAGTATGGACATTTTTTTTCAAATAACCTTTACTCAGTGAGTGGACCAACCAACCGACTTGGTGTATGTTGTGGGCACCTCAAAGCAAATGGCTCACTGTGTATGGATTGTGGATGTGGGTGTGAGTGCTGCTGATCCAATCTGTGTAGCTGCCTGGGCCAGCTGCCAGGGAAGAGAGATACGTGCTTGAGCATTCAGGAGACAAAAATTCTGTTTTGTTTTTAGATGATTTTTCATTGCATCTGTCTGGTACAGATTGAGAAAACCCAAAGTTAATGCATGCAGGGCCTTCATCCTTTTTGGCTCTTCCTGCTTAGCAAGTTCTGAGCTGGTCAGTTGTGGAAAAGCCTGTTTTGCAGATCAGAGCCATAACTGGACTTTGTATTTCTGGCAACATTGATGTTTGGCATTGTCTAAACAGTTGTGTATGAAGTACTTGGGAGTGGGGATTAATATCTTCAGACTTCCATAGCCAAAAGCTTAAGAGAAAATAGTGTTGAATTTAGAAGGCTTTTTCATACATGTGTAGGGGGCAGAAACAGTACTACAGTTCCAAAGTACAAACAGCAAGACTGATCAGAACAAGCCAGCCTCACTCCACAGGCATCCACTGTAGAAACAGCAAACAGGTGAGAAGTGCTTTTGGACTTGTGAAGGATTTCCTTAGGATGATGACCTGTGATTGCAATCTCCTCTGAAAGCACTTGTGACCTGTGCTGTGGCTCTTGAAAGCAACAGGAAGGTTTCAAGGATCTGTGGAAACATGGAAAACTACAACTCACAACAGCTAAAGGACTAAATCTGGAATAATAACTAGTTCTGTCAGGAAGGAATAGTCTGACCAATTTTGTTGGCTTTTATTCTAATTGTTTTAAATTTTCATGCAGTTTTGCCATATGTGTCTTATTAATGGGCTTCAGCCACCTGGCAAAGTTCTACAGGAAGATGACGTTTCATGGAACATCTTAGAACTCATTAATGAATTTGGATATTAAACCTGTAAATATATCTGTACATTCAAATATGAATGTATGCCAAGGATAATTCATTTAAGAATTTCTTGTACATGTTTCTTAGCTTGCAACAAAGCTTTACACAAATTTTAGTATTTTCTTAATGGAATTAATTTGTCTCTTTTTGCCCCACATGTGCTTTTAGTATAAAAGTGCTAAAATCTTTAAGTGTGTTTGAAAATGCAGAAGTGATTTCTATAGAAACATTTGATTTATGTAAATACAAAGGAAAGAAATGTACTGCTTACCTACATGAATAAACAGATATATGAATGCCAAGCATAGAGAAAACAGAAATAAGTCAGTGTTTGTTAGGGATAGAGTGGCAGGAGGAGCTTAAACTAGCTTTTAGCTTACCAAGACTCTTGAATCCTTTTTCAGCTTTTGTGAGCCTAAACATTACTTATTAAAACCTCCTATCAACACTGCGATTTTTCTAAAAATAAATAAAAAAAAAAAAACCAACAAAAAACGTTTATGTGTTCTTCTTCTTAGTAGTTCTGAAAATAAAAAACTTGGTGCTTACTCATCTAGGGAAGGATCCTTTAAATAGTTTGTCCTCTTGCTCCATCAGCAGCTCAGGTTGATTTTGTACAGGAATTTTAGTCAGTTTAGGTAGAAGTTGACCAGAAGCAACAAAGCTTTGAGCTGCTTTCAGGAGATGCCTACCGGTGTGAAATGCAGAGAAGGCATCTGTCTGTGTGAAGGACAGGGATGGCTTTTGAAGAGGTTTTGGTAATCCAGAATTTACTGAAAATACGCACTTAGAAGTCTTAGTATGGGCAAACCTTAGTGTTCAGTGTTCCTCATCCAGTTATCATCAGACCCTTTAGCAGTAGACACTTCTGCAGGGCCATGTGTTGTCTCACCTTCTAATGTGAGAGGACCATAACTGAATGAGAAGGCAAGGCAGGGGTAGCCAGGTGTCTAAATAGTAACAAATTTACTGATTTTTCCTATTTACTGGTTTGTGCATTTATGGCTCCACAGTCTGTGGAGTGTGGAAGTTGTGGAAGAGGGAAGAAAGACTAGCTGCTGCCGCCTGGATATAAAAGGTTAAACAGAAGGCTTGAAATTTCAGTCTGTTCTCTGGTTGTGAGAAGGTGCCAACTTATGGGTTTCTGTTACTTACCTGTGGATAAAAAGTGGCAGTTCACTTGCAGTTATTGGGGTATTAATTGCTACATGGCTATCTGCCTCACTACCCACGGAAGCTTTGATCTTGTTTCTTCCTTGCACAACTGCCATTACGTTACAGAGCTAAATATCCTAATTCATTGTTTCTCCCAATCATTGGGACAGGAAACATTATCAGATAACAATTATTCACCTCTACTGAAGTAGTTCTACAGTAATCTCGCACAGATCAGCTGCTGCCCGACATGGCCTTCTGAGCTGCCATTGACTTTCAGACTTGGGAATTAAGATAGTTTCTATACATGTTTCAGTCAGACTATGCAGTGGAATGAAAAATACTGTCCTTTCTAGGTCCAAGCTGCAAATTCACCCTCATGAGGTACCTTTACCATTAAACTGAGTTAAAATGGGTGGCGACAAAAATCACTGTAGCGTTCTGGTGGCACACCCTCTTCACTTCCATTTCTTACTCCAGTCTACCTCCTTTGAGGATGACAGGAGTTACCATCAGTAATAGGAGGAAAAATAATCAAAGCAGGATCCTGTAGAAGAAAATGTCACTTTAGCTTCTACAAGGTAGCTGCAGTGGCCGTTTAGTTCATCCTATTGGTGGAAAAGACTGCTTGAAAAATGTTTTGATGGTTTTCAAATGCGATGTTCATTTCAAACACTTACCCAAAGTTATCCAAATGAATTCATTGGGTGTGCAAATGAAAGCAAGCAATTCTTAAGCGTAACACTTGGCAGCTTTTTTCTGTAGCTCTCATTTGTGCATATTTCAATATCTGTGCCAAATTTTGAATGCTAAGAAAAACATTTTAGTGCACACAGTTTTCAGTGTATCTTGGGCTGAATTACACTTTCAATGCTGCTTTTCTGTGTTGTTGGGTATTTTTTCACTTCTTTCTTTAGGCCACCATCTCAAACACACTGTTCTATCTGTGATTTTCACTTGAGAAGGTTATGAAGGGAGCCCTAACCTTTTCACAAATTGAAAATATTACTTCCTTTTTGCTCTTTTCTGTTACACAGATATAAAGACACATTTAAAAGGAAGTGATTATTAGGAATGGGAAAAGAACTTAAATGGAGCAAACCCAAAGTTTTTGCAAATCCCTGCATTTGGAGTACTTTAAGAACCACAAGAATAAAATACACTTTCCTCCATCTGCTTGTGAAAAATCGTTGAAGCTTTAGGTAGTGTGTAGTAATTGTATTCTTCTGTTGTCAAGAAATTGTATCACCAATTCACTTGTGTGTTTGGCTTACATTTAAATTAATGGCTTATATTACTGGATGCTTCAGTATTTTAATTAAAGTATTTCTGGTTTTATGACAGAAGATGAGTAGTGTAGGATATTAGTGGCATTCCCAAGTAGTTCTAGTGTATAATTCAATTCTTTCATCTCTGACAGACACATACAGCAGGTTACCCATGCCAAAGAGAGCAATGTCTAACCTCTGCCCACAGGAAGAGTGGGACTGCCACTGTGATGAGTTGTGACGGAACTCTTTTCCCTTTTAGCTTGTCTCATCTAAAAGAGACCTGATGGGCTAAAAGTATGTGGTGTAGAGAATAGACAGACACACTGGCTCCTTTTCTACCTCCATTTGCATTTCTAAAATATCAGGGTTTTCCTTGAAAGACAAGTAAAAAAATACAGGCTATTCATCCACATTGTCAAGTGAATAGCAGGCAGATTTTTGTTTTCCTTTACACAGAAAATGGGTCAATGATTTTTCAAGTGCTAAAACTGCAATTTATGGTCAGGTGTTAGCCCATATATTTCTTTTTAGTATACAGTATTTCTTACTTGCTGTCGTGGGCAAGCTGTTGCATGTTTTTGACAGCACTGAGATTAAGAAGTTCCTGCAATGCTCCCAAGAACAGGAGTGGGATAAGCATTCAAGACATCCTGACTCCTATACTAGATCCACTCCTTCCAGTGCCACCCACCTTCATATTGTTTTTGTTTAGCTAGATGGAGCAATAGCTGGCTTCAGAAGCTCTGAACAAGACACGCATCATCTTCAAACTTCATCTGAGAATGTTCAATATCACAATGGGGTTATATCAGCAGACAGGTGAGACCATGCATTTTGGGAAGACTGCTCTCGCAGGAACAACTGTTTGAAGTAAAGCTACTGAACATATGCGAGCTGTTCGGACTTGTCTGGGACTAGTACCTAACCTTGCCAACATTCTCATTCCCTTCAGGCAAATTCATCACCTACATGAATATCAGCACGTGGGCCTCCTTTTGGTGTTCTGGAAAAAAAAAATGAACAGTGGATTAATGGGATTGCTCATTTCATGGTTGAAATGAGCAATCCCATTGCTGAAAAAGTCACCTCTTCAGCCTAAATGTCCTTAATTCTTCTGAGACTGAGCAATTGGCCCTGAGATGGAAAATGATACCCAAATTGAACTTTAGACCTTCTATTAGCACCTATAAGCCAGACCTTTATAAACCATTCTGCTGTTTCAAATTTGGGCAGGAGAGAGGGAGGGAGTTGACCTACTTGAAAATCAAGATTCTTGAGGATCCAGTATCACCAAGTTCTATCAGTCCATCTTATGTTGCTGCATCTGTCTTTTATAGAACGTGAAAGAATGAGTTCAGTTGTACGTTCTGGCTAACTCAACAGAAATGCAGTTGGGGGCAGCCTGTGCCCCACATCAGACTGAATCACCCAGCAACACCGCGAGTGCTCAGATTGGCCGCTCATGGGAGCAGAGTCCCGAGCTATTTGCTGCCCTAGACAAAACAGCTCTGACAAAACCCCCTGCAGCTTACCCCCCAGCACAAAGGAGGATGCACCCCAGTCACCCTGCTGGTGCTGGGCACCAGGGTGATGGCTGCAATCCAGTTCAAAGGACAGGAGTGTTGGCACATGTGTTTGCCAGAGATGCTATGACAGAACTGGGTTAAAATCACATCAGTAATTTAAAGTATGTCCGCGTAGAGATAGATGCATGATTTTTGTTCATTTTCCAAAGCTTTGTATCATCACACTCAACACCATCTGACATCTCTCCATGTAGAATATGCATGGATATTTACGTTTAAAAAGACCTCAAACTGGATCAATAGAAACAGTCATGATAAGGAATATTCACCTGTGAAGATAAGCATCCGCTGGGGAGCTAAGCATGCTTCAGTACAGTAGTCCGACATCACATTTTAAGTTTTAAAACTAGATTTTTTTGGTCATCCCTCTGTAGCCAAATCCAAGTTGCTGCAAAGCAGATTCTTAACCTCCATCCACTTCCTTAATTTAGTGGCCCGAGTAAGGGGTTAGGGCTGACAGGATTACCTTTATCAGCTTTTATTGCTGAGCCAAGAAACAAGCTGGGAAGTGATGCTTTGTGTACAGAGTATGTCTGAGTGATTCTTTCAAGCACGCTTCAGAGAAGGACAGTGTCCCCTTACAAGCTACTTGAGCTCCCACAGCACCACGCCCTACTTTGAAGGTGAGGATGTCAAACAGGTTGGCTTTCCCCTCTGGGAAGGAGGAGGATCCAGAGTGTTCTGGCATCCTCCTCATTGGGTGCTGCCACTGCTTCCCCAGCTCCGTGCTTCCTGCCTGGGTGATAAATAAGTTTCTAGGAGCGCAGGTGGCACCTAATATGTTGCTCTCGGCTTGGCTCTAGCAGGGTTGCTCACTTTTGTTACCTGCCTTGTACGCAAAAAGGTTTCTGTCTCTCTTGCAAAGCTTTGGTGTGGTGGTGAGAAATCTCTCTGGACAGAGCTGCTGATTCCAAGTGTCTCCCTCAAACCTTGGCGCTGCAGTTGCAACATATACCATCATTGCTTGGAAAAAAACACCCAGTGCATTAAAGGCACTGCATAGAAGAGCATGGAGAAATTCAGAAGTATTTTTCTTTTGTGCCTTGGCTTTCTTCTAGTCCATGTAAGAGGTAAGTGAGCTTTACCTTGGCTTATTTCAAGGACTAGGTTATTAAAAAAAAAAAAAAAAACAAACAAAAAAAAACCACCAAACCAAAAAAACCCAAACAACCTAAACTCCCAACCCCTAAAAGGGATGCTTGTTTATTTCAAAATGCTTGCTAGCATTTTTTTTGTTGCTACTGTTTCATGAGCAGCATTCAATAGTGTTTATATGTACCTCATGAGTTTCTAAAGAGATACATATCTCTTGGATGATTGCTAATAAGAGCTATGTTAGTTGAAGTTTGTGTATTATAATTTCTTATTTTCTCGGTAGTGGTGCTTCGCAAAAATGATTCACAAGCTTGGGCTTGAGTATAAACTTTTTAAAATGGAAGCTGTAAAATTAGAGCTTCCAGGGGAGCTTACAGTTTCCAAAGAGATCCTTAATCCAGTACTGTCTTCATGTTTTAAGGCTTTTCTCGGTTATTGATATTTTGAAACTTATGAGTTTTATTGTAAAAACAAATTCTGATTCAGTTTAAAGATGTTCATGCTTTTATACTGGTGCATATGCTTTAATAATTATAAACTAATAGTTTATTAACCTTAGTCAATGTATTCCACACACAAGCATACTTTTTCATGCTGGACTAAATAAGAACTGCATACATTTTGTATATATTTTTGATGAATGAATAGCAATAAGGAAAATGTAGTCTTTTCATCATTTTGCTATATTCAAACATAATTTCTTTCAGCGAAATATTCTTTCAAACTTTTCTTGATGTCAAACCAAAAATAATTATCTTTGTGTGCGTCTGCTGTGTAGTGTACTTGTAAGCTTTTCTTTTTTGTGTATTAGCAATACTGCAGAAACTTTTAGTGCAGTGTTGGCTGCAGGAAGAAATCAATCATTAGTCACTCGTTCCAAAATAGCAGCTGCTGATGATCCTCCCACCAACCCTGAAGTCCCTGGGAGATCTTGCAGTGATGGGCAGTTAAAAAAACCTTGTCTTAACTTCGTTCAATGGTTTGATTTTAACAAACAAGGAATTATTTAGAGGTCTTCAGCAATTAGCATGGCAGAAAGAGCAGAGCAGTAGGACCGTGCTGGCCTGCATGCTGTGTTTCGAGCAGTGATGATTCATGCAGTCTCTCACCTCTGGCATGCAGACTTTCTTGTTCTGTAACTGTCTTATGTTGAATAGTTCTGTTCAGACAATCTGAAGCTGAGCAAGCCAATTTGCATATACTCTATTATTTTAATTACAAGGATAGCCTAATCATTCTTCATTTATACATGTGCTAATTTAGAGCCAGTTCAGGCTCTGCTTTGGGGAAGAAGTCATTGCTGAAAGTTGCTGTGGGCTTTGGGCAGTCTCATGGCTCTGGAAACTATTTAATCCACTTTGACAAGCAAGATTAATTATTTTAAGTCTGTGGCAACAGACATTGAATTTTATCATGAAAGTATTCCCTATGTTTCAGGGGATATTTACAAGAACATCTTCTCAGTTCCAATCAAGACATGACATGAGAAAGGCTTGGCCATACTGGTGAAAAGCTGATCTAAGTTCTTATGATAGGAATGTCTATGGCATGATTCACCCTTTTATAGGCAGCTTAATTCTTTTCTAAATTGTAATCCTCTGTGATAGTATCTATAAACTACTGGGCCACCACCGCCAGACCAGATAACACCATTCCTCCTCATCCAGCATTTCCTTTATGTCCAACTATCTTGAGTTTGTTGGCTAGACTACCTCGATGGACGCATCTCAACGAAGCATACCAGAACCAAGAACTGTATTGCACAAGGAAAGTGAAATCTGATACAGTTCAGAAACATACTTGCTCACTGCAGTATTCCATTTTTAGCTACACTCTAGCTTTTGTGATTTCCAGACTTAGGTAGGTTACATGAAGGCTCCTATTTATTTGAGCTTCAACAACAATTTGTCTGAGAGGCTTTCAGCCCAATCCAAATGAAATAAACTTCACAGAAACCTCTTCCACTGAATTTCATGGTAACATCCCTCATCAGTTTCGGCAGCTTGGCTGATTTCTGGTAATTCAGGGTTGGCTGTGTCTACACTGCCTGTTTAAGGTGTGCTCAGACACAGCTTACATTGCTCCCTGGTAACTGAGATCATGCATCTGTTTGAAACACGTGTCCCATTTGGGCCACAAGCCTGTGTGTGCACCTGCAGTGGGGAAGTTGTGCAACCTGGGGGCTCTCCCCTCTATGGATCTGGAAAGCAACTGAGACTCTCACTCAGACCTGACTGCTCAGAATGCTCCTCAGGTTCCCAATAGAGATATAATCTATATATCCATGGTGTTTAATGTTTACTGATAGATCACTTGTTTAGCCAGTGACAAAGACAGTGCAAAGACTGATGATGTCTGAGATGGTTTACATTTACTCCATCAGATATTGAATCCTACATAGGTAAAGGGAGCATTTATTGCTAGTCAGTAAACAACGCATCTCTGTTTAGCTAAGGCTTACAAAATTTTGACTCAAAATCAATTGTAGTCTTGGTTAATTAGCTGTACACTTTATGGGGAAAAATAGTAGACTCGTTTGGATTTGAGACCCTATGTGACTTCGTTCTGTGCATGATGTAGTTTTCACTGGAGTTAAAAGACAGAAAAGGAGAGATGAAAAACACAGTCCTGTTTTTCTAACACTGCTCCATGTAGCTGCAGTCCTCACTGTTGTTCTGTGTGAGGTCTCTGTGGACGTGCTGAAGCATTTACGGATTCAGCAGGCAACAAATTCTCTTCTGCTGGCTGCCAAAACTATTTCACTCCCAAGACCTGAGCTGCGATTATCCATAGGCATGTCAGTGCTATCAGCTAAGGGTGTGATTGCAGTTTGAAAATTTGACATACCTGAACCAGTTGAAAGACTAACAACGGCAGAGCTGTTGCAACATCAGAGCTTGGGAAGAGAAAACAACTGGTGTAGTTACTCTGCTTCCCGGGTTCACTTTTTAAACATTGCTGCAAGACTGCAAGCCTTGCAGCAGTGTCCAACCTGCCTGAGTATGTATTTTTAACTTATTTATACCAGCAACTGTCAATCCCTTTCCATCCCATTGAGGGTAACAAATAACAAATAAATGTCAGAATTCTTTCAAGATTAGAAATCAATTAAAATAGACCTTTCTGTGGCCTTTTGCCTCATAGTAGGAGGAGAGAGATTCAGTTTGTTTTGATTAGTCTTCCTTCCTTTCCACAGGCTGACATCTATGAACGCTATGGGAAAATACTAAAAATACTTAAATCTGACCTGTAATACAATGTCTCATGAAGAGATGTTATTGTATTACACACCATCCTAGCTGAAAGAAAGGGCTTGCATGGGTTATGAAAATATAACAGTCCCACTTCCACTGAATAAACTTTTCCTGTTATCAATAGATTTTTAAGTCCTGAAGAATTTATGTAAAAGTTAAATCACAGCAATATATTTTCAAAGGACAGCAATGCTACTGATTAAATGAATGCAAAGGCCAGAGTAGGCATTAAGATTAGCAGACAAATTAAAGTCCTTCCTTACATCCCTGGTCTTATTACAGCAGTGGTTAAGGAACCAGGGGCTATCCATACTGAAGGTCAAGAGGTGTTTTGCACGCATTTTAACAGTGTACTTGGTATGAAAGTGGGCTGAGGAACATTAAAAGATACTCTTTGAGCAGACAAGCAGCAAAGCCTGGCATTTCCCTGACCACCTATATATATTCAGTTCCCTCTGTTGTCTCCAAGCTACCCACTGGAGAAAGTGGGGAATAGCCATCTGGTACTTAGGCAGGGAGTGATCAGTCAGAGATCCCCACACAGCAGTTGCCTGTGCCACACTAAGGATTTCAGTAGGAATACTCATATAAGTCTCTTGTTTGAGTATAGTTCGCATGTAATGTGACCATCATTAAGCCTGAGACTCTCAGACCTAATGGCTGAAAAGGGTTGGCGTTCAAAGCATGATGAGCAAAAGCTTCATCAACCTATAGTTACAAAGAGAAGCTCTGGATTAAGAGCCCACATCATGGGCTAAACTCTGCTGCCTCATGACACAAAGCTGAAAATCTGAGTAAGGTGCACAGAAACATGTATGTTGTTCCTTCATGGGAGATCCCAGTTCTTTTACTCTGCCTACAATTTTACAGCCCACACCAGCTTCTGAACTCACTCTGAAGCAAAATACAAAAAATGATATCTGTTTTATTTTAGGTGTGCAGGGCATATCAGATCATAAAAAACATCAGTTACCTTTGAACAGCAAGGCAAATATCATAGAACTAGACGATTTTCCTTTGTGTTCGGTGAGGCTATTTTGCACAGAGCTAAAGCAGTACTGCCACTCCTACTTTATTAGTGCATCTTGGTTGCTGGTAATTATTTAAATGTGTTTTTGTATGAATAAGTGAGACAGTCCTTTTCATGTCCCTTGCATTTAAACTAAAACCAGAAGTGGCCTAGCAGAAAACATGAAGTCAGTAATCAGGTCCACATATTGTGGTCAATATACTGGACCTTGGATCTTAATTACAGATTTTAAAGCATACTCATTTTCCACCCCAGCATCAAGGGGTTGTAATGGCAATCGTTGTTTATGGAAACTAAAGGTCCTTGAAGGAAAAACAAGCTACAGTAACCTCATCAGGAAATATGGATCATGAGGTTATTACATGAAAGAAATAGTACCCACTCATTGAGATTTTTGTCCACAATGTCCACTCTGGGGTGTAAACTTTTATGTTCTCCCAGAAATGAGAAATTTCCTTTAAACAAACGTAATTGCATCCTGAATAAAGTTGGACCAGTACACGGGTATGTTCCAAATCACATGCGTGGGAAAATACATCCCATTTTCTCATTATGAAGGAAGTAGGTTGCTTGATTGTATTAAAATCAGAAATGCTCTGTGCAAAGAATAACTCACAATTTCAGCTAAAAAAACTCATAAAATGAGTCTCTTGAGTGATTTTGGTAACATATTGTTCCCTTTTAGAAAATTTTTGTTCTCGTTTTTGAGTCACTGACTTCTTTCTTGGTCTCTGCCAGCTTCACAATGTTTTAAGCTCATTGTTTTCATGAAACAATTCCTATTTAATTGCAATGAAGAAATTATATTCGTTCATGCCTTTAAATACTGTAAAATCAACTTATTCTTCCTTTCTATCTTGCTCGCGATTAGAAGTTAGTTACTTCCAATTTATTTGTCACACAGGTAATCTCATCCCAAACATATGACTACTAGCAGTGCAGCCAAAACCAATTAATTTAATCATCTTAGTGACAAAATTATTTTTCTAACACACATGCACATATATGCATTTTAGATGTGTGACCAGAAACATGTACAAACACATACAAACACATTTTGTCATGGATTTTAGCTTCGTTTTTAATACTAGACTATGCATATTAAAAGCCTGAGAAGTTAATTTTATTTGTCACATAACCTGATCCTTACTTAGCAATATTCACTGCTGCCTTATTTAAATCTGCGTCACTTTAAGGGCCACAAGCTGTGTTCATATGGATCTAGTGCAGGACTGAGCCTACTTACGGAGATTAAAAATTGCAGAATGATGTCGTGGTAGCCTTTTGTCAGAAAACTTCTGACTGCTGTTGTCATGGGCAACTGATAACACTCAGCTGTAGAATCCAGCCTTGTTCCTCCTAAATTCTACTCAAAAGCTGTGGGACCTCAGAACCTTATGATCAAACAGATACATGGTTAAAGGGTGGTGGATCCATTCAACATTTAGATAACAAATTAAACCATAGACAAAAGATGCTACTGTCTACATTTGTGACTAGATATTGGGGTCACATTTTCAGATGTGTGAACATCAAATTTGTGTGAACACCAAATGCACACATGCCTGAGGACATGACTTTGCAAGGATTGTACTGTGGTGTTCAGCAGGAGCTTATAAGCATTTTCTCAAATTCTTTGTTATGAGTCATTGAGGACCACCCAACAAAAATCATTATTACAGTAATTTTATTTCTTTGTCAAAACAGGGATACTCCCAGAAAAAATGTTAGAAGTGATGCCAAGAATTAGCATATTAACCAAAAAAACAGCAATAGCAGAGATAACTCTGAGATAATATCACCTGCACAGCTAAATCTCTTCGTAACTTTATCCACATTAAAACAAAAAACCAACAAAGCCAACAGCAACAAACACAAAAACCCCCAATGGAACAAAGCTGTTTCTGCCCCACTAAAATTTCTTTCAGTCTCGTTTTCTTCAGTATATTTCCAACTCTATTATGGAAGCTGATCCCAAAAAAAGGGGATTATGTGGAAAATTAATTTCTTTCAGTCCATTTGTTCTGTGGAGAGTTTCACTAATTTATTTCCCTTGTCATTTATCTTCAGAGTTCTCTGAAGTGACTGCAGTTCCTACTGAGTTACATATTCTCTGAGAATCTAATGTGGTTTTGTTTTGAGACCCACCATTATGTGGATGAAGTCTGAGCTGTTCAGCTATTTAACCAACTGTTATCCTCCAAAATTAGATTCTTAAAAATGTCTAGGTACAGTGTCAGGAATGCTAATGAACATTGAAAATTCTGCTCCACAGAATCTTACTCCTTGTGGTCATTTGATATTGTTATCAGAAGAAGTTGATATGGAAGTCCAAGCAGCATTTTGGTTTATTGCAATGTAATTTACCATGCTGCACAGATGTCCTTTTACAAACTGCCCATCTGTCAAGGTTTATGTTTACAGAGTCAAAGAGATTTCACTGTGGATTCCTGTCTTACTCCCAAGCAGTCATTCTGTGTTGGTGTCTTTTTCTTTTTATTGCTTGGTTTATCGTCAGAAATAATTTTTTAAAAAATCAATCTGAATAATTTCTGCAGGAGATTTTCAGTCTTTTTTTTCTCTTCTTAAAATTTCTGTAGCTTTCTTCTTTTTCTCCCTTGAAGTCTCAAAACAACACCTTTTGCCTTTTCCCACCTTTTCTGTAACAGAACAGACATACAATAGGAGAGGGAAATGTTGGTATTGTCTAGGAGAAGGGCAGGTGTTAGTAACTGTTTCAGTCTGTTGTTTTGATTTAGTTCTCATGGAATTGAAAGCATCTGCATCATCTTTCTTGAATTTCATATTCTGATTAGATTCCACCTTCTATTTTTATTTTTCCTTAACGTCAAAGAAATATTGTACCTAAAAATTTTCCACAGTCTTCCCTCACAAGATGATTTTGTCACATTCTCTTTACAGCATTAGGACCTCAATAGTTGCTTTCCATATTGTTAGTTCCTGTGTGTCATGACCTGTAGCAATGAAGCTGGTTTGTCCAACAGCTCTTCAGTATTACAAAATTATTTCTGATGACTCTTATTCTGATTATGGTTACAAAGTTATTCCTGGTGACTCACTCCAACAAGAAATGGCCTTGGCCCCTGATGATGGTGGTATCCTGAGGCAATGGGGTTCAGGTCAGACAGCCTCCTCCAGTACTCAGGATGCTGATCAAAAATGAGGATTTTACCAGAGGACAAAATCAAAGGACAGTCAAGCTTAAGTTGCTTGTACTCCTGGCACTGAAGAAATGCCTCAGAAAAATATAAGCCGAGGCAGTGCCAGGATGTCAGCCTGTGGGTGGTGTGTCTGCATGAAGATCAAAGGGTTCCATGGCTGGGGTGACAGCCCACGGGCAGCAGCTCAGGGCCCAGTAAGGGCTGGTGGTACACTCAGGGCTCAAACAGGAAATATCTTCCAATGAAGCAACTTGTTTATTTTATATATTTATGTATTTAATGGTTTCATATTAAAAAATAAACCTGTCAGGGTTTTAGAGTATGTCTTTAATAATGGCTTTAAATTAAAAGAGAATAGTTTTAAATTAGATATTATGAAGACTTATTTTTCTGCTGTGAGTATGGTGAAGCACTGCAGCAGGTTGTCCGGAGAAGTTGTGGATTCTCCATCCCTGGAAATATTCTGGGTTGAATGGGTCACTGAGCAACCTGGTATAGTAGAAGGTGTCCCTGCCCATGGCAGTGGGAGTAGGAAATAGATGGTCTTTAAAGTCCTTTCCAACACAAACCATTCTGTGATTCTATGATTCCATGAATATTATCCACCTGAAGACCCAATCTGAAGGTTACTGAACTTTATGAGGTTGGCTGAGTGGCCAGGGCAGAGGAGGGAGAGGTGGCCAGATGAGTAACACTCCAAGAACAGATCAAATAATAAAGAGATAACATGGCACTCTGCTAACATTACTGGGAAAGCCTTAAGCTGTTACCTGTTTTTACTTACCTTTTACTTAACTAACATCTTCCTCTTAATATTTTATTGGGACAAGTTTGCTTTAGAAGCCATTCCTACTTTGCATTCCAGCCTTGTTTTATCTCTTCCATCAGACCCCATCTATAATTAAGACTTACATTAAAAGCCTTGTGGGAATCAAAACATTTCTACTTTATATTCCTGCGCCGACTGTTACTTGAGGATCACACAGTGTTTCACCATGATAATTAATCTTTCTGGAAGCTCTTTCACACAGGCAAGAGCTACTATTCAGGAACAATGATTAATTAGAAGAATGTCATGAAGATGTAGAGCGCCTGTCAAGATGAGGGAGCTGAGCTTAAACCTGAGCACTGTTGTGCTGACAAACCTCTGACAACCTCTCTCTGTTCCTCAGTTTCTTCACTTGAACAATGATGCCTTTCTTGCTGTGAAGTGTTCAAGACTTATCAAGAAAAACATTTCAGTGAAAAGTTAGGTATTAAGGCTTTTAGAAGGGGTAATAAACATATGCAGATCAAGTGCAACTTGAGACTTACTCGATAGAGCACAGTAATACTTTTCTGTTGATGGAAGTCATGGCATGTCATGACTTTTTGTGTGTTTGTGTAGGCTGATCTTGTATTTGGAATGCAAACCACAAGGATGATGCGTCACTCTGGATGAAAACCAGTGGATACATATTTTGCAAAGATGTGTTTCATGAAGTCTGTATAATACAAGGAAATGGCAGATTGTAGAGTTGAAAGTAAAACTCACATGATTAACTCTGTGTGTTCAGTTCAGTCATCTGTTTCAGTTTATACATTTAAAATATTTTCCAGTTTTCTCTGCCTGCTAACTTCAAAAGTTCAGATGCTAATTACTCTGCTGTGACAGCTAATTGCTCTGCTGTCACCTAGCACAGAACAGGAATGAAGGATATTTTTTCCGTTTTCAGATTTTTTAAGGTACAGAGGAAGCTAAATTAGGTACAGACATCTCAGTATCTTTTACTTATGGCCCGTGTTACATTAACAATTTTTTTTAAATGTTGATTTGTGTTGCAAGTGATCACAAGGCAGGCTTGCCAGTAAAGCTGCTCGCTGAAGCTGAGCCAATAAAATTAAAATGAAGATATTAAAAATTCTCACCTAATGATTTTGGTTCACAAGTACTGTGCTGAATGCTACTTTCAGCTGTCTCCTGGCAATAGCCCCTAACAGGCAACCTGCGTTCTTCAAAAGGGTGTTTGCACAGCAGGTGAATATGATAACACAAGAGAGCAGCTTCTCTTTGGCCTACCTGAACAAACAACTTCTTTGAATTAAATGGGCCTATCTCTCACAGTCATTCAGGACTGCGGTGCACAGGGGTGACAGCTGACAGCTCGTTCTGTGCCTGCTGCTGTTTGGATGGGTCTTTCCTTTGCCTCTGACTGGTGTTCTGGCTCCGTGCAGAGCCCTCAGGTCTGGAGGTCATGGAAACCTGCCTGCTGACTTACTGTCTTTTCTTCTGTCACATTCCTTCTAGGTCAAGGTGATTTTGATTTAGCTGATGCCCTTGATCACCCTGGTATGTAAATTTTCTATCCTTATTTTACTATGGCAGTAACACCCAGTAATAAATCTTAAGTCTTTTTCCTTGAGGAATAGAATATGAAGTGTTTACTACTTAAGTTAAAGAAACACAGAACTGGAAAATTATGGATTTCAATGTTTCTATCATGAAATGAAAATTTCCTTTTAAACAAACAAGCAAAAGATAGCTTTGAAAACACACCCCTTCATTTGTGGCTTCTGCTGTGATACATAAAGATTTATTGAAAGCAGCTCTCTATATCTGTAGATACCTGCTTTTGTTAAGTTGAAGCTGTTATTGTTTATTGGCATGTCATTGTGTCCAACAGATGACATAATTACCAGGAAGCCTACAGTGATCAGAAGACCGACAAGACCTGTGTTCAGTGAGTAATAAATCATGGGTCATAAAACTGATTTTGTGTATGTGAGAAACTTTCACATGAGGCTCTTTATCATATTTTCTCCTGTGCTTTAGCTGAGATAATGTGTGAATAATAGCTGTCTTCTTTCTGTAAAATAAGTGCTCTTTTGACAGTTACCAATTATGTGCCTTCAGCGCTCCCAGTAAGGCATTAGAGAATGGCTGGCCAGTGACGGTATTTTATTTCTTGGAGATCTTCTTCATACTTTTCTAGATCGTTCTGAACTCCCTGGGGAGTATAATAATGGGTAACTTGCTAAAACTGGCTAACTGTTCTTCTGCTTTTTTTCCCTATTATCTTTACTTTTTGTATATTTATTCATGATGCCTGATAACAGAGTTGAAAAAGATCCAGAACCAAGTTGGGTCTATTCATTCTTCTCACCATGTATTTGATTCATATTACCTAGTATTGATTGCTGCAACCACCTGTGTCAGAAAGGAAAAAAGTTTCTGAACAGTGGAGAGCTGTAGTCCTGAGAATGCCAAACAATAAATTCCAATGAACACTTGTTAATGTTGAAGAAACCCAAACTCCAAACAAGAACAAAATTGCATTTGTGATGGAACAGTTTATGACAACATAGAGTTTTTTTCACCTAAACTACACTGCAATAAATTTCTGTCTATCAAATAAAATACTTTAATTGGAAAATGCTGGATAACATTGGTCCACACAGCAACTTCTGGTCTTTTTCTGGACAAACTTTGCAATAAGACTTTAGATGCATGAAAGTAGTTACATTTTTCCATGCAATTCTCTGTCTCCCTCTTTGAACAAACAGGGGCAGTATTTTGAGAAAGTGGTAGCTATTATATTCTTTAATGGCTGCATTGTTCCTTCCAACTTCATTTGTCAAACAAAATTTGTGTCTGGCCTAGATTAGAAGTGTTTATCTATTTTAAAATATTGCACTAAATGTCAATTTGTTCCCATCCTAATGTAAACATTTCAAATAAGTTATTTGAATTGTGCCTTAAAATACTTTATCCTTGGTCATGTTTAAAGGTAGCTTAGGGATGCCAATATTGACATTGAAGTTGCCTCAGGCAGGTGAAAGGAATTTTTATTTTTAGGGACTCCTAAATCTGTTAGAGATATGAACATCAAATGAATATCTGCCCTAACAAAATCCATTTCACTAATTCGAGCAGGAAGAACTCCATGTTCTCCAGACTATTTCAGAGTCTCTTTCAGCACTACAGAGGACTGCAGAGAGTTTAAGAAAAGAAATTAAAACTTACTAAAAAACCCCATACCCACAGTGTTATAAATCAATTATTGGACTTGGAAAGTGCAGAAAAATGGTACAAAAGTATGTTCGAGCATCTGCTTAATATTTCATCTTCAGGGTGTCCTCTACGTCTCATTCAGAAGTGAGGCTGGCTGAGATGTTTGTTCAGCTGAGGCCAATTACAGGCAGTGTCCTCTGGGCATCCCATGCACCTCTGCCCTAGTTGAAGGTCTCCTGTAGGCCCCTCCCTAGTGTAACAAAATTTACCACGAATTTTAATGGAAGGTTATGTTTATTTACAAAATCTCAAAGTAAGTTGATGTTTACCCACTCACATTGTTCCTGCATTTTATTTAATTCAGCCATATTCCCACACCCACATGCTCATGAGCACCAAGATATGTGTGCTTAGGTGGTCTGGTGAGCATCGTGTGCAACATGAGACAAAGCTTGCCAGCTACTGAGCTCTTATTCTGTCTCTGTGCTTCTTCTTGATGAGAAATGACAAGTAGAATCCACAGATCTTTTATATCCTTTAGGAGTAATCAGGTATTATAGATCATAATATTTCTCACTCCTGTGTCTCTGAACCCTTGGTCAGGTTGCTGCCCACTGTCTTTTTTTTTTTGCTTGTTCGGTGTACACAGGCTTTGTGCACAGATTTATTTTCTAGGTGGGCAATCAGGAAAAGTAGTGATATACTGCAGCCTTTGGTGTTAAAATGCCTTTCTGCTTTTCCTCTGCTGACAAGTCATTTGCGCTCTCATCAGAGCATTGGCCTGCTGGTTTTGACAGAAACAACACCTTCCTCAGTTTTACTGCTGGGAACAGTGACCGTTAGTGTCTGTTCTTTTAACACTTCGCTGTTTTTTTCTGGTGCCTGCAGACACATGCATTTCCATTTTTATTAAATTCATCCCAGCCTTAGCATTTCTGCAACAAATCTCTGCATGAATCCTCCAGAGTGGAACTTGCATTTTACCTGAATTCTTCATCCCCATAATAAATTGAATCCAGTTTTCAATTTATTGCTTCTTACAGTGTTAGCATTTGACAAGTAAAGGTATTCTTGAAATGCAACTCTCAGCTGGACAGACACAGGTTCAACACCTGACAAGAACAAACCAAGTCATGTATTATGAATTTGAATATTTTCCTGCCGGATTTCCTGGTGACATCAAAGTATTTCTGAGTTGTTATCCAAATGAGACTAGATACTGTGCAAAAGCAGCTTCCCACTCCTCCTGGATATAAAGAACAGAAGAAAACAGACTTCTGTGTGGTGATTTTCTTGTGTTTTGGGAAGCCTGACACATCTGTAATGAAAAAAAAGTTGTTGAATTGAGAGTCTATCTAATTGTCTGTGGCAATAAGCACTGTTACCAAAATTTAGATAGGTTTTGCTGTCCCTTCTGATTCACTGTATCACTCCACATGTATAAACATCATGAAAGGGATTCTTGGAGTTATGACATCCATCTAATATATTTCTTTCAGAACTCACCACCATTCCATATACACCCTACAATACCACCGACATACTCATATCCACACCTGCATGTTAGAAACAGAGTTCCTCCTTGTGCACTAGCAGCTCATGGAAAAAATGTTATTGGATGGAAAGATTCCATCGCAGGTACAGTGAGACACGTGTACAGTGCAGGGCAATGGTCGCAGCTTGTTGATTTACTGGGTAACATGCACATACAGACATTTAATTCTATCTAAAAACCTTTATAGCTCAGGCAAAGAAAAACAGACTCTCTCCCAACTTCAGACAGGTGCATATGATTGCCTGAAACAAGGGGTCACCGTGACCCTTACACAGATTAGGTGATTCAATCTCTCCCCAAGTAGGTTTATTTGTTTTTTGTTATTTTGCTCCCTAGTATTTGTTTTTGAAATGTGTATTCAGCTTTTGCAGTTCAATAAATCACACTTAAGCCAAACATAAATACACCAATTTTAACCACAGACATAAATGTTAATAATGAAGTGTATTTTAAAAAATGGGGACAGTTACATATTTTAACATAGCTAATTTTATTTTTGTACTTGCAGGTATATTAAAGAGGTATTGATCTTGATTCAACTGTAAGATTTATTTTGGCATCATTTAAATCAGGAAAAAAAACCTTCATATTTTGAGTAGAAAATACTGTACTGTTTGTCAATTAGTGTGTAGGGAAATATTAGATTCTATTAGAAATATTCTATTTTCAAGAAAAGTGTGATAAGTTATTTGAATTGGTGGGACTGACCTGAAAAAGGTGCTTTTCAAACATCCAGCTGTACACATTCTAATGAAAATAACATTTCATTTCCCTCAAGAATTTTTTGTAACTCACTTTTCTACATCTTCCTTCTATTCATTTTTAGACAACGATCTACATTTAGGAGATGCTCTTGGTGGGGGTGAGTACTCTCTTGTTTCCTTGACTATAAGGGGATTTTTTTCTTTCATACTCTTTTTCTGAACTCTGCCTAATTTGTAAAAAGAGATTTCAATACTGCAGGAGGTGCTATGGTCTTGTGAGTCATTTCGACTCATGTACATGCAGCCCTTCTGCCTGAGGCTGTCACGCAGAGTGTCTCCAGCTACCTTTGAGAGCTTGCAGCTGCCCTACCTCGCATGAACTGAAGTTAGCTGGGGCTTGCTGTGCCATGGCAGACCACCCCAGGCATGGCTGGGGAGAGCAAGCGTGGCCCATTCAGCTGTGGTGCGTCTGGGCAGAGTCCTCTGACAGAAGCTTGAAGAAGGTGATGGCTGTAGTTTCTGCAGCTGCCAAAAATGAGCCTGCCTAAGAATTAGGAATCAGAGATAACACTGGATGGAGAGGTTTGAGCTTCTTGTAGCTCTGCTGATGGCAAATTAGAAATTGGGGAAGGAATGTTTCAGAGATAAGCACTGGTGATAGAGCCTAAGTTTGAAGCAGTCAAGCTGTTGTAACATGCTCTTAACTTCCAGATATTTCCATAACACCCAGAGCTGACCTAGGAAGTATTGACAGTACTGTACTGAGCTGTGCAGATGTATGAAATCCTTGAGGCTGGGAATTTGTACACCAAATTTTATTTAGCATGTTTAGAGATATACCAAGGATGTGTGAAGTACCTTAGAAAGGTTCTTGAATACTGAAGTTACCCAAAATGCAATTAGTATTGAAGCAAAGCCTGAAATTCCACCATAATCACAGCCATACAAAAGATCAATTACTTCTCAGTCAACTGCACACAACCTCTGAACCAGCGGCAGAGGTCTGGTTTACTTATGTTTCGGTCTTATAGAATTAAACTTTTTATATAGTTCTTTTTTTTCCCATTTCCATGTTCCCCTGTGGTACTTCATGCCTTTGTTTGAATGACATATTAGTCCACACTTTACAAAGCTGAATCTAATTTTTTTAATAATTCCCATGTTTATATTGTCATTTATTCCTCCCTGTACAAATTGTTCAATTCCTGCAATTTTTAATAAATACTTAGGGGATAGGTTAAATGTGTTGAGTAAATAATTAATTAATAGCTTAAGTATCTTCATTAACCAAATATTTTCATTCCAAGGATGGCAAATTGTGTTTCCCTCATTTTTTTTATTTATTTGTTCCATTTGCAGTTCAAGTTCTTAACTGACATTCAGACATGGCATAATGAGGTTAACGTTATGTCTCTCGTTATCAGTATTTCTGAAGACATTATTTTTTCCACCAGCTATGCCATACAATATGTCTTCTTATGCTTAGAAAAGACTAAGTGCAGCATCACAATAGAAATTAAAAATGGGATTGGGGGTTTTCTGCTTTTGTGCCACAGTGAGCCTCAATTCATTACACAGAGAGCTGGAACAGATCAAGTCCTTCCTCTACTGAACATAATTAACTGGGCAAAGTCTGATTCAGCAAAGCTTTGTGACTCTACCTGAAATCCATTAACTGTAGGCTAAACTCACTTGAAGTTAAACATATACCTAAATGATTTTCTGCACCAGAACATAAAGGATGCTCAGAAACAGAAACATTGCATTTAGCAGCTAGGCAAGAAGAAAACACAGCAAAAGGGCATCTGGCATGTTTGGAAAGTGAAAGATATAAAGACAGGGAGGGAAATTCTATTTATTTCTGTGACCTAATTTTGATTTGTGCAGAGCTAAATTCACTGCCTGGCTATGAGAACAGTTAAATTTGTGATTGAATTGTTCGAAATAAGCATGGCAAGAGAGGACCTATTCTATACATGCAGAACAGAAGCCCTAGACATTAAATTTGACAGGTTTTGACCTGAGTGAGCTCTTGATACTCCAGCACTGCATATGCAGTTTGGAAACTGCTTTTATTCATCAGTTCTCCTGCTCTATTGAATGCATCTCTTCCTAATCCTTTGGCAAAAATTAAGGTTAAATGCTAGCACAAAGTCCTAAACAGCAGCAAAGCTGAAGTCTGAGTTCATTTTGCACAAGAGCAGAAAATTCATTATGCGTTAGATAAATTCAGCATCTGTCAGAAACTAATCTGCAGGCCTTATTAATACCTGCTGATGGCAATGAGACAACCTGTTGCCTTCTGCCCAGCCTAGAACACCAGCTTCTCTGTTGGCTCTGAGTAACTCCACCACTGACACCCACAGTGACACGTGGTGCCTCCCAGCAGTCACCTTTAAACAATGTTAGCACTTGCCAGAAATACATGAAATATCTTCCCTCAACTTTTTTTGTGACTTCTTCTCTTCTTTTGAAAATATCCCCTGTTCACTTCCAAGTCAGTTTTTGTAGTTAGATATTTGTTGATACAGTGCTTAAACCTTCTTAACTATTGACAAGGTCCTTTTATTAATTCATGGGAGGACAAATTAGAAATAAGTATAAAATGTTTGTATTTACAGTTCTCAGTTTTTCCTGTTCAAACATCTAAAAATATTAATTATCAATAGGTGACATCTCAAGAAAACCTTTATACCCACCTCTTCCACCGCGCCCGGGAAGTTATGGTAATTCTGGTAAGATTATTTGCTCTTAAGAATATGTAGAGCTATGAGCTGTTCACAGCAGACATTTTGAATACTTTAATCTCTTATTTCTCTAGTAATAGCTTTTATCATCATTTCCTTACATCTTCCTTTTGTAGTCATTATTTCTGACCCAGTGTTTGGAAAGCTCGTTTCTGAGTTTTAATGTTGGTACCTTAACGTTTTTCTGCCTGCTCAAAATGTGGGACACTGGATCCTAAGTGGCACGAGACTAACATTTAATCTTGCTTGTGCTTTCATTTTGGGTGTGTATACACTGAGCTATGCGAAGGTTCAAGTTTGGCATCTAGCCACAAGGCAGGGATAAACCTGTGTTCAAATCCATTTGAACAGTGTGTCTGAGATGGCCCTGGGGCATACAGGTGGGGCTGGGCAGCCTGTATTGCTTTTGAGTTTGGTTCCAGACACTCACTCAAATAAAGTAAATGTAGCATACCTATTCTGGCTTTCACCCTCTACCTGTACTTTGGGTGTGGCTGCAGTGGTGAGCCATGGACAGATCCTTCTGGGGTCCTTCCTGGAAAGGACCCACTGACTCTCTGCTTCAGGGGTCACTGGGACTCAAGATGTCCATATTATATAAGGATTTGTGTTACTGAGAGCCCAAGCCTGCATATCTCACAGGTGCCCAAAACAGACAAAGAATATGTAGACACCAACAGTTGTCAGTACTTCAGCTTTCAGGTGGATTTTGGCAGGTGAACATTCAATGCAAGACATGTGTCCCATCCACCATGTTGAAGCTGGGATTTCAAAGGTCCCTCACCTCTCCCTAGAACACTACAAAAGGAGTGGACAAGGGAGCTGAGGGCATTACCACTGTAGATAATTTTGCAGCTGGATCTTTCTCTTGCAGGAGGTTTTGATGATGCAGATCTCCTTGATGGAAAGCCTTTACCGCCGGTTATAACAGGTAGCCTTTGCCAATTTCCCTTGCAACATGTTCCTAACACGTATAAAATTGGAGCTGGTTGGTTTTGCTCTAGTGGTAATCTGCTTGTCTCTGAAGGAGTAGGACAAGACTCTGCTATTTTTATTTAGGTTAGTTATCCTTCATGAAAAAACATGGGTTTGAGCCTGAAGCTAAACCTTGAAATGCATTCCAAAACATTTTGTAGCATTCTGGCATATGCCAGAAACCTGCAGGTTTTATCCCTTTGAATTCAGCAAGGAATGTCCCAGAGCAAGGGGCTTGCTGAAGTAGGTGGACCAAGACTAAGATCTTGATGTAAAATACTGATGAATGATCTGATTTTCTGGCAGTAAAGAAGAGATAGAGTATACTGGCCTCCCTGTGAAATCAGCTTGATGTAGACTGTTACTTATGATCCTTCTATTAGATTATAACATTCTTCCCCAAAAATGAAGTGTCAAGAGGATGAAGAGTTATTCCTCTGGCCAGCACAGCTGTCAGTGAGGAGTGGAAGGGGAAGTCCTCTCTTGCAGTCCTGTTGGGCCACCCCTTTTGCCCTTTGTACGTCACACTTTGCTGAGTAAAGACTTAGTTCTCAAAACAAGATGACAAACATTTCTTTGATGAAACTTTACTCTCTATTCCAGGAGAAGAGGAGCATCATTACAATCATGGAGGGAACACAGGTATAGTAAATAATTTACATTATTCTACAATTGATTTCTGATCTTCATGAAATATTAAAACCATGCTAGCCCTATAAAGGCAGCACATATGCTAAATTAGGGTTTAAGGCACCATTTTCACATCAGCTGTAATATAACACAGTTTCTATTCATCTGCTTAATTCTATTGTTTCACCAAACTATTTTCATAATTTGGGAAAAGCACACTTTATTAGACAATATGCATAAGACAAACCATTTAAGTGCCTCAGAAAAAAAACCCATCTCTTTCTTTTTCCACAGATTCAGGATTAATAGCTGGAGTTACATCTCCTGTTATTTCTGCTTTTGTAATACTGATTGTTGGATCAATAGCAGCCTACAGTGCTTACAAGAATAAGAAGCTTTGTTTCAAACCACGTGGTAAGGCCTACAGTTTTACACTGATTTAGTGCTGAAGTAGATGGGAATTTGACAAACAATTGTTTCCGCCACCACAGAGGTGGCCCAGTGGTGGTGACTGTTGTGGTTATTATTCATCAGTTCTGTTCATCATTCAGACTGTTGTGGCTCTGTGTGTGGAAACCAGCCTGGGTGGCCCAGATCAGCCTCAGAAAAGCTGGCAAACAACACCCACAGTGGTAATACTGAATGTTTAAATTTCATTTTTCAGGTGGCGCTACAGTGTAAACCACTGAAAGAAGAGTTGCTGTCTGATCACAGGCTCCTTTGGTTGGTGACATTCTACATAGCCATTCCAACAGAAGAAAACCTTCCTCTTACAAACATTTTCTTGAGACATTGCAATCCTGCTCTCTTTAATCTGATGTCACTTTTGCACCTTGAGCTTTATGTCATCAAAGATATGCTTAAACATCCAGGGATTGTATTCCACTCTCTGACCTGCATTCATAAGGGTTGGTTACAGATTTTGACTCAGAAGTTATCTTAAACAACAAAGAAATCAAGTTCAATACAAGCTAAAAATGGAAAGATTTGGGTTTTTGAGGATTCGAGTCACCAAATAAATTTTTTTCTGTTTTCAAAATTAGCCAAAAAACTTAATCCTGCTGATAGAATAGGAATAAGGAGTTTGCCATTTCCTTTAACACTTGTTGGGTTTCTCCAGTATATTTCTGTAATGTTTACTACATTTAAGGAAAATTTTTAGTTGTCTAAAGGATTAAAAATTTGAATGCCTTTACTTTGTATTTATGTCTGAATTTTAGCAAAGTGAAAGGAACTATAGCTAGAAAATTCATTCTTAATTTTATAATATATTGAAAAGATAATGTATATTGACAAAACACTGTTGAAAATAAAATAGAGAGGAACACATGGTAATTTTATTTATTTATTTATTTATTTGATTAATTACTGAAATGATATTTAGCTTTCCTCAGGAACTAGAATTTCACATAAGTTTCATTTCTCTTCTTGAAAACTTAGGCCCTACTCTAGGAACCTTTGAAGGCATTAATCTAGCAAGATGGATTTTTAAAAAAATACTTATTATTCGTAACTTCTGAAAAGGGAAAATGGATACAAAGCTTTTTCTGATTCATTTAGAATGAGTTTGTGACACTTCATTCTCTAAAATCCAAGTCACAATGACTTTTAGACTTCATGCTATGTGGAGGTGCAGTTGGCATAGTTTTTCTAGCAAGACTGTTTCATGTCTTTCCCTCGTTCCTGATCGACCTTGCTGGGCTAACAAATGTCTTCATGTAGACAAACCTATCACAAAAACTGACACTTTTCCTGTGTCTCTGCCTTCATTTAGCTAACTGAATTAAAAAAACCCAGCAAATGAATGAAATACAGTTGAAAGCTGTCAAAACTAACAGCTTACCGACAAATCTGCAATACAGCCATTTTAGCTAACTTTTCAAAGCATAAGGAAATCAGTGTGGGTTTATCTTCATTTTATATACAAAGCATAGTTTTTGTTACCAAAATTCCTTTTAGATGGAGGTAAATGTGATTTTGTGTTTATTACATTATTGAGAGGAAGACATAAATTTAAAAAGCACTTTTCCATAAAATAAAATACTATTTATCTAAATTATATTTTAAATGGATATCTATCAGTTGCTTGCTTAGATTATCACTATTTTTTTTTTTATTCTGAAAGAAATTATAATGTACATCAGTTTAAACACAGAAACATCTTGACAACATACAAACAAACACCTTTATGGCTATCACTTTTAATTTATGAATGAGAAAATATTTTTAATATGGTTTTCAAGGACATTGAATATTTCTTTTAAAATATTAATTTCCCATGTTAATAGTTAAAACAGATTGATATATATTTTTCCAAGCAGACGTAAAGATTTGATTAATGAAATAAGTGTTTTACTGTTATAACTTCCGTGGTTTGTTCAGCCATGAAAACCTATATTTCACTTCTTCAAAATTTTCAATAAACACCTACTGTGTTTTATGGAAGATGATCTATTTTTTGTTTGTTTCGTTTGCTACTTTCTGGGACATATGAGGATTGGTATGTTCTATATACAAGTTCAATTACGTCCCACTAGGAAAAAGAAGGAAATGCTTCAAACTAAAGAAAAATGACAGGAATAAAAAAAAAAATCAAGGAAACCCAAAAAACCAAAACAGCTTAATTTTTTTTTTTGGTGTCTAGAGAAGGATCTAAGGGCAAAATTTCTGCTTTTGCTATACTATGAAAATTTATTTAAAATTTTTTATGATATTTTCAAAATGATTTATTACTTGTGTTGATATTAGCCCCAAAGCAGATTTATTATGGAGAATTTGAGCAAAACCCACAAATCTGAATGGATAAACCCTGAATATCCAAGTGTTTAACCCTCTGAAAATCTTTGGTCTTATTATGTCAGCATACACCCTATATACCAATATACCAGCGTGCAGGCACACTTTTAGGTGTTAATTTCCCTTTTAACTAGAATGATGATAATGATAATAAATTTACAGTTATTTCAATAACTATTTCTATTATTATTATTTCAGGTAATTGAGGGGCTATATAGAGAAGCTCTAGTGTATTTAAATCTGGAGGGGAAGGAAGGAAGGACTATAAGGTAGCTGTTAGAACAACAGAACTCTAGCTTCTGTTACTGGCTCGGATATTTAAAATCTATAGTGTAAAAAAATTTGCTGGAATACGAGTAAAACAGAAAGTTATCTAAGTGCTTTTATTACCAAGAAAAAGCTTTTTCTTTAGTCCCCCAACTGAAATACATCTGCCAGTAAAATTATCTACAACAGCAGTCTTGCTACCCATAAATATGTTGTTTAGTTAACTTGTCAATATAAGCCAAAGGTGAACATAGATCCCTGAGAATTTTGTTTCTGTAGAAGAAATAAAACTTCATTTCCTATGTGTTTATGTCCTTCCTTCCTTTAAATGTCTCGCCACTACTACAGAGCAATGACACCCTCTTCTCCAGCGGACCTTTAGGATTCTCCCAGGGTGTGAGGGAACAGATGCTGCAGCTTTGAGTGGCAACAGAGACCCCTTGCAAATTGTTGGAAATAAAGTTTTAAATAGTTGAGTGGTACCATTGGGCATTTTTTTTCAGTGGTACACTGTCTGAATTTGTTGACCTCTGCTACATAGATACTGATATTCACAGCACATTTTGACACAAAAATGCCTCAGCTGAACCACAACAGCCACAGTTATTTTTGCAGAGACATTGTATGGCTGAATTACGTCACAATTACCTGACTTCTAAGCTAGCGGCAAAAGCATGCTGTGCGAATAAATGTGCATTTATTTATGTATCTGGGAAAATATTTATAGCCCGCTGAATAGCATAAGCTCCCTGAAAACATCTGCTTGCTTATCTGGGTGACAAGTGATCAGACCGTGTGTTATCTGTAGAGGATACGATGGCCCCCGGGAGTTAGGGGTAGACTCCCTTCATTCACGGTGAATCCCGTGTATCCCATGACCACATGCCACGCTGGAATCGCCTTGCTCATGCTCTGAGATCTTTTTCCACGCTCTGCCACCTTCACCATCACGGAGGCTGAAGTTTCCCTCTGGGCGCTGCGCGACGGAGTCTCCCCGACCAGTGTCCCTTCCTCTCAGTTTCTGCACACGCGTGTGTGTGGTGGGGAGGCTTCGTCGCACCGGCTGAAACCCGGAGGGCGCCCAGAGCATCGGGCAGGGGACGGGACGGGACGGGAGGGAGCAGGAGGAAAGGAAGGCGAGGGTCTCTCCCAGCCCGGTGTGGGCGCAGCCGTGTGGCGGCCAATGGAGCGGGAGCGCCTGGCGCGGGGGCAGGTGCGGGGCCGGTGTCGNCGATCGGCAGCGCAGGCTGGAGTCCCCCGGGGCTTTTCCCCTTCTTGCATCCCGGTGTGGGCGAGGGTCTCTGCTGTTTTCTTATCAGCAGAGTGCTGTGTTGTAATTAGCAGCTTCAAAAGAAGATTTAACTGTCTGGATAATGGGGTGAAATAGCTGAACTAGTTTATGTATTATGCTTGTACGTACAGCTTGGCCTGCTTGGGTGTCTGTGTGCTTTCCTGGTGAATCCCCAGGGTGACAGGCTGGGGATGGCTGCCTCAATCTAAGGCAGGTTCAGAGAAATCTTTCTTATGCCCCTTCTTACACAGCCGTGGTATTGGTCTTAATCGGTTATCCTTAAAGCCATGAAGTTTTAGGGCTAATCACATGGGGTGGGTGCAGTATCGTTCTGTTTCTTGAACCTGCTCAACTTTTTCCTTGGTTTTGAGAGCAGCAGCTCCCACAAAGCTTGGTTTATTGAACCATTTGAAGGGTGTCAGGCATCTGGACCAATGGATCCCAAGTTTGAATTCATGTATGTGGCACTTCAGCACTGGGAGAATGCAGAAAGTGAATCTGCAAATTAAAAGATTAGATGATTGTGTTTTGGAGTTTTTTCAGTTTGAGTTCTATTTGAGTTCTTTTTTTTTTTTTTTTGTTGAAAGGAAGGTGTGAAAAGACTGGAAACTTTATACATACCATCAAGTCCCCTGTGCTGCCTCTGGATTGCTTAAGCAATTATAACTAATAATTATTGCTAATTATTACTAATATTCAAACTGGTATGTTACTGTTTTGGGACTAGTTTTGGGTGTTATGTGTTATGCTTATTTGCATCTTATGTATTGTTGCATTTGAGTTTTCATGAGGATCATTTACCATCCACTGAATACCAACATTGCAGGGTCCTGAAGCAGAATGTAACAGTTCTTAACTGAAAGACACATTAGTGAAAGCTACACAGAATTGGAATCAAACGGGCTTCCAACACAACAGCCAACAGCCATAATACTGTCTGCTAAAATTCAGTAATGTTTTAATAACAGATAAGAGAGAATCTGGTTTTGGATGAGGCACAGCTTCACTAGGCCGAGAGAAATATTGTATGTCACTGAATGACAGTTTAAATTCTGTTATATAAAGGTCTGTGTAAAGTGTTTGTTGTTTATCTTTGTTAGTAACATAAATGTTTCTATTATTTGACCTAAGGAAGTATGGGAATTAAAACTGCCAGCTGTCATTTGTTTACAAGGGCAAGAACTGCCTCTTTGCTGAAAACTTGCATAATAATTTTTGATAGGGGTCTGATTCAGGTTATAGTCTGACACCATTGTTCATTTTATCTACTTATAACAAAATACTTCTTGACTGCTTATAAGGTTGTGGGTGTTGGCAGGAGCAGAGCTTTCTGTTCCAGGATATGGTTTTGCTAGGCCAGAGAAGTGAGAAGCCTATAGCTTGTGTTCTCTTTTGCTAGTCTAACACATCTTCACTGGGACATGCTTCTGGGAGAAGATCCATAGAGACCTTTGTGTGAGAGAAGGAGTAACAAAATTGCTGTCAGGGAACGTGCTGTGAGTTGGAGCTGTGTTATATCATCGTCGCTTGGGATTTGAGAGCGGTGCTTTGGCTCAGTGGGCACAAGTCCAGGCTGCAGCCTGCTCATCCTGCAGATTGTCTCTGGAGCAGCAGGGGGGAGGTGACAAAAGAGCAACAGATGTATCGAGAGGAATTTAAGAAAGCAGTTGTACAATGTTAATATGAATGGCAGTAGGCACTGGGGACCTAACCAGCCTGTTGGAGGCTTATAGTTACTGATTTATCTCCTCTTATTTTTGTGCATAAGATGACAATGTGTTACTTAGAATGTTCTTACAGAAAAATCATAACATAGGAGTGTCTGGTCTCCTGTTGCCATTTTGCAGTGGGCAGCTTGGCAAATTTGAATTGTTACTCTAGGAGCTACAGCTGGAGCACATCTATACTGTCTCTGTCTATCAGAAGAAATATGAAAATATTATTTAAAAACTATGTCTAGTGGATTATGAAAAAACCTCCCTACCCTACTTAAACTTGTCTTGAGGTTGGCAGGTGCACTTGGGTCACTAAGAGTTTGTCATTGTCAGTCACTCCTGATTCTCAAAATGGGTGCCTGGTGAGTTAATTCTCTTTTTCTCTTTGAACATCAAAGTAAGCACCACCCTGTCTCTTTACTCTGTTCATATTCTAAATAAAGCTTTTAGGTGCCCTAGAATTAGTTTTTACGCCTGTCGAAGAATTTTGCCTCTGGCAGTGTCAGAGGTACTACTTTTATGAGTAAGTAGCATAAAAAGTTGGTGATCTTGGCTGAAAAAGCTGTAACGAGTTCCACATAAGATCACTCTGACTGTAGTGATTCACATTAATTTTGCTGTCTTTTACGTGTAGCTGCAGAGCAGGTTCCAGAATAACTCAACATGTTATTTCCTTGAAAATCCTTGTTTTGTTCTGAGAAAATATTGTTAGGTAATAAAACTGAGGAGCCAGTACTGATGATAATTTCTTAATTTGCATCATCATATGCTGTGTGGTAATCCAGACAAGAGAAATGAGCAGATTTATGAATTCATATGACAGTTAGCCTGACCTCAGTACCTGGTAAGGTAATGGAACAGCTTGTACTGCATGTCATCACACAGAATTTACAGGACGGCCAGGGTATCAGACCCAGCCAACATAGGTTTAGGGGGTGTAGGTCGTGTTTGACCAACCTGATCTCCTTTTATGACCAGGTGACCTGCCTGGTAGATACAGGAAGAGCTGTGGATGTTGTCTATTTGGACTTCAGCAAGGCCTTTGACAGTGTCTCCCACAGCATACTCCTGGAAAAGCTGGCAGCTCACGGCTTGGACAGCAGCACTCTTTGCTGGGTTAGGAACTGGCCGGATGGCCGAGCCCAGAGAGTGGTGGTGAATGAAGCTGCATCCAGCTGGCGGCCAGTCACCAGTGGTGTCCCTCAGGGGTCTGTACTGGGGCCAGTTCTGTTCAATATTTTTATTGACCACATGGATGAAGGAATTGAGTCCTTCATTAGTAGATTTGCAGACGACGCTAACCTGGGAGCATGTGTCGATCTGTTGGAAGGTAGGAGGGCTCTGCAGAGAGACTTGGAACAGTTGGATAGATGGGCAGAGACCAACAAGATGAAGTTTAATAAGTCCAAGTGCTGGGTACTGCATTTTGGCCACAATAACCCCCTGCAACGTTATAGGCTGGGGACGGTGTGGCTGGACAGTGCCCAGGCAGAAAGGGACCCAGGGGTACTGGTCAATAGCCGGCTGAACATGAGCCAGAATGTGGCCCAGTGGCCAAGAAGGCCAATGGCATCGTGGCCTGTATCAGGAATAGCGTAGCAGGAGCAGGGAGGTCATTCTGCCCCTGTACTCGGCACTGGTGAGGCCGCACCTTGAGTGCTGTGTCCAGTTTTGGGCCCCTCAGTTTAGGAAGGACATTGAGGCACTTGAGCACGTCCAGAGGAGGGCAACGAGGCCGGTGAGGGGCTTGGAACACAAGCCCTACGAGGAACGACTGAGGGAGCTGGGGTTGTTTAGCCTGGAGAAAAGGAGACTCAGAGGTGACCTCATCACTCTCTCAACTTCCTGAAAGGTGGCTGTAGTCAGGTGGGGGTTGGTCTCTTTCTCCAGACAGCAACTGACAGAAGGAGAGGACACAGTCTCAAGCTGCACCAAGGGAAATATTAGGAAAAGTTTTTTACAGAAAGGTTGATAAAGTACTGGAATGGACTGCCTGGGGAGGTGATGGAGTCTCCATCCCTGGATGTGTTTAAAAAAAGACTGGATATGGCACTCGATGCCATGATCTAGTTGAGGTGTTAGGGCATGGGTTAGACTCGATGATCTTGAAGGTCTCTTCCAACTCAGACATTTTGTGAATTCTGTGAATTCTGTAATCATACACTTCCTTTACTCATAGTTCACTGACAGTAAGTGATATTGTGTTATGCATAATGATCCACAGCTTGAAAACAATTTGCTTGATAACTTAATACCCTTAACAATGAGTGTTGTCCATTAAAAATCTTATTGTCATTCAGCACAAAGAATTAAAGTTATGCTTAATGGTGTTCTTGACACTTAAACAAAACCCCAAAACAAAAAACAATACAAAAACCAGTTGCAATGAATTTAAATACCTATACCTCTGGCTTTCAAACTTAAAGAAGATTTGATCTTTTAAAGTCAGTGAGTGAAACCCTGTGTACATTGGATTTAATGCATTGTCCTTGATATCAGCTAAATGGAAACTTTCAGGTAAACCATTTACTTCCAAAAATGTATATGAAAGCCTGATCCTTAGTTTCAGTTATAAAAATAAAATGTTTACTTATAGGCTATATTCTAAAGAATTTTATAAACAAAACAAGTCAAGTAACACTTCTTCCTTGAAGGCAAGGATTAGGTGAAAGAAAAAGTCATGATAAAGTATTTTGATTTAAAACCCACTATGAATCCTTAATGAATTAGAGATGCCTCTGTATGATTTTCAAACTGCTAGGATATGCTTCTCTCTTTGCACCAGAAATACGTTAATGTTAATATTTAATTTTTAATGTTTAATATTTTCAGTCAATAATTTGATTATCTATTTGATTATCTCTATAAAGATTCACTGTATTAAGAAGGCCATATCATGTGTCCCACATTTGATTCTCCAGACAGGTTTTTTCTTTGTGAGGTATCAGCAAGAGTTTCTTAGAAGCAGCAGTTGTTTGGCAGTTTGCTTCCTTGAGGTTGTGACCACAGGGGTACAGGGCATGAAAGCATTTGGAGGATGTGGTAATTTTACATACCAGCTTGCTGAACTATTCAGGGAGTAGCTTGTGCATTTCTATATGTATTACTTAAGTAAAAATTCAGTTTCTGTGGCTAAAAGAATTGGCAAAAGCCATGTGAAGATTGTGTTGAGTTTTGTGGCTATTATTTAAAACAGTATTTTAAGATTGGACCTCCCACTCCTTTCACAATTTGTTTTTTATATTAACCTAACTCCCACATTCCTTTCAGTAGTTGTTTTATTACTTTTCTTTGGCTGAAGGTGCTTGTTGACTAACACAAAACTACTTTTCTTTCCTGACTTTTTGCATCTTTTCAGAGTACTTTTATTGCTGAAGTAGCCTTCAGTGGTTTTCTGGTTTATACTGATTTTTATGGATGCTTATATTTATTCCTTTAACCTTCGGGAAAGTTGCAGTAGGAGCAGTTTACTTCACATCTGTCGTTTTAAAGCAATTCTTTATTCATTGTTTTCTGGAACATCCACAACTTGCTTGAGCTGTTATTATAATGGGAGATTTGAAAGCTCATTTTTTCATTATCTTTGTCTGGAAATTGTGATCAGAAATGTCACTGGAGTTTGCTTAGCTGTGGGCTATGCAAACTATTTTAAGTTTGAATGGATGATTCAGGTTTTTTCGGCCAAGTTTGGCACTTACTGGGATTCTCTGTAGGTGCAGGGATGTGTGGCAGTGTCAGCAAATGTAACATATATGTGTTTGAGATGAAGCTGGCTGTCTAGAGATGAGTGAAAGAATGCAAAAAGTGGGGAGAAAAGGCAGCACACCAGTGGGTCTGTGTTTTGCTCTGGTTTTGGGGGATGTGAAAAATGAAAGTACTTAATATCTGTTAGTTTATCATGGGCATCAGCCATACTTTATTGCATACCTTGATGATGGTTAGGAGTTAAAACTCATTCATTTTGGCAGCTTCTGGCTGAGGCAGCCATGAAGTCATCTGTCGAGTTCTCTGCAACTAGTTCTGTGAGATTCTTTCCTAGTGTTTCTCACAGACCCTGGAAACTGTATGACAGGTTGTTTATGTTGGTATTGTTTGGTTGTTTTAGTTTATTTAATGCAATTGCCTGTCCCTTAAGATGATGGTGGTTCTAAACAAGTATTTCAACACAAGTGTTTATTAAAATTCTGTAGAGCTCAGTGGAATTCCCCTCATCTGTGTGACCTGCTCATCTTGTTCTGGTTAATTTTGCAGCCTAGAACGTATCATCCTTCTGCTCCGAGGAGGCTGTTCACCGTGCTGGGTTATAGGTTCTCCCCAGGAGGTCTCTGATAGTGGTGGTTCTGTCAGAGGGTAGAGCTGAAGAAGCAGCCCCTTGTGATCCTGCCACTGGCCTGGTATCTCTACAAAATACATTTTCTCCTGTTGTGCAGGGGTGTAGGTCACTTTCTTTTTTATTGTAGCTTGTTTTCTCATGTTTTTCTTGACAATGAGGAACACTCCTAAATTTCCTGGAGTTACTTGAGGTACAGATCCTCAGTTTCTGGGAGGTGTACTGATCTTGGTAGGAATTTCTCTGTACTTGTTCAGCTGGCACCAGGTACTGTACCTCAGTACAAAGAAGGCAGAGCAAAAATAAAAATGTTGGGTTGATTCAGTGACGTTACGGAAACAACATTTCCAGCTAGTACTCAACATCTTGTTCTTTTCCTTAGCTTTCAGCACTGCATAAACAAGAACAATTTCCTTATCGGTTTTATTATACTATGTTTGTTAAATATAAAACCTAAATATGTACAAATCAACTTTTTTCATTGATATTATGTTTAGGCAGTAAGACTTAGGGAATTATTTGCTTAAGGCTAATCCATAAACTTTATACCAGCTATTGTGAAAATCAGGCAAACAAAAATAATGAAAATCAGAAACATACTTTCTGCTCTCACTGGATTTTCTATTCAGTTGTGTCTTTTGGGGAGAGTCTGTGAGAGAAAAGAGCTCATCACAGGAACTGCAGGTTGTTATAATCCACAGATTGTTGTTTATCTGGAAGAGGAGGGAGCCTGCTAAAAGGGCTTATGTTAAAGCTGTAAAGTGACTCTTCTGAATATTTTTTTTCAGTAACAGATCAAGCCTTTGTGACCCTTGCTACTGATGATGTGTACTGTCAAGGTGCTCTCGTTCTTGGACAGTCATTGAGGAATCATAAGACATCCAGGAAACTGGCAGTTCTAATTACCCCAGAGGTTTCCAGTGGGATGAGGTAAGTATTAATGTGTATTTGGAGATTTAAATAGTGGAAGAATAAGCAACAGTGTGATAGATTTTAATAGGTTTCTGTGGATTTCACAGCATTATACCTAAAACTTCCCCCTTGGCTAATGATTTCTAAGAGGAGTCTCAAATAACATCTGTTATAAGCTCCTAAGCCCAGGAAGAATTCACTTGCAGAAGTAGAGCTTGTGGCTGGAATTTATCTCATAATTGAGAACACAAGCTGAAAATTTGGAACTAAGGTTTTAGTGTCTTGCACTACTGTTTTTTCCTCCAATTGTTTCTCTCTTTGAAAGAGCGAGATACATAACCACCTCTGACATCAGAACTCTCCATAAACCTAAGGACTCAGTTTCACATGACTAATCTTAAAATATTGGTGGACAGTTATCATGATAAGAAATTAATAGGTTTTTTTGCCTTTTGTATAAATCACTTTGCAATTTGTGTTCTGATTCTACAGGCACTGCAGAATAGCATTTACAGAAATCTTATTAAATCTGAACTCAAGCCCTGTTACTTGGAGGACTGTGACGCTTGTTAAAAGGCACAAGCCATGCCATAGCAACTTAAACTCTTAGTTCTGCTATGTCTTAGGAAGTGTGCAAGCTCCTGTTTTCTGTATGCCATGTGAATGTATTTGCAATGCATCTGGCTCAGGAAACATATTTGTGCTGTGACTGGATACACAAAAGTCTGTTTTTACAGACTTTTGAAGTGTGGACATTGTCAGAACTCTATAACCTTCCTGAGGGAATACCATATCCATTTGATGCATGGATCTATACTAAGTCTGTAATTCTTTTCATGCCCATTCAGTGGGAAGAAAAACCTTTATAATACAGATTTTAAATAAAGGATAGCATTTAAAAAAAAAAGTAGATCACTGAAATATACTTCTAAAAATCCGTACTACACCTAGTTCTTTCCCAGTTAATTCCTGTTCCTTGGAGATCAATTAGGCAGAAGCTAATGACCCTGAAATCTAGACCTCAACCAGCACAGACTTTTCTTTTTTCTGTATTTGTGAGACATAGAGGAATTTTATTATAATAGTGTAGTGTAAATAAATAAGCTGTGTTTAAAAGACTTTTTTTATTACTTCTTGAAGGAAAATTACCTACTTTAGTGTTACCTATAGAATTCTCATGAAATGCATGCATAGAAAAAAGATGTTTAGCTAAAAGTCTTATTTGAGATGCTACATAGTAGTGAGGAACTATATATGGTGGGCAAGTATATATGCACCTTATACAAGATGCAGTTTTGAAGCTGTATTTACTTGGGCACAATAGGTACAAATGAGTGTGCTGGCAGGGCACGTCTCCTCCTGTAAAATGCAGGGAACAGTATGGTGCTGTTCTGTAGAATCCATTGTGCTAGATGAAAGCTGCTTTAATTTCTGTTGGTGTTTCTATAGCAGAGAAGTGACTAAAATAAGGATTGTTTTCTCCTTCATACAGCAGCTGTCGCTTTTGAGATGTGTTGGCCCCCGTGGTGGAGAAGACCGTGTTTTATGGCCTGATAGCTGCCTCTTCAATAGGCTGTTTGCAAAGACTTTTTGCTTCTGACTTCTTACTCTAACCAGTCAATCTAGCTTTGGTTATTGTCATAATTAATGTGGTGCTGTGTGTCACTGTTTTCATGCCTGAAGCGAACTTTGATGAACTTGTCTAAATTCCCTTCTTTCTCTCCGCTGCTCACTCTGGTAGGTCAGTCCTCAGCAGTGTATTTGATGAAGTGATCGAGGTGGATGTGCTCGACAGTGCTGACTCAATCCATTTGGCTCTGATGCAGAGGCCAGAACTGGGTGTAACCTTCACTAAGCTTCATTGTTGGACTCTTACTCATTACAGCAAATGTGTCTTTATGGATGCAGACACTTTGGTGAGTGGAGTGGGAGCCATGGAAACATTTGTGGCCGTCTGATTGTGGGATGCTTCCTTGTCAGGCAGCCTACTGGCCTGTGAAGTGACCAGATTTGCTGGCGGTCACAAGGTCGCAGGAGCTCCATCCTGGCACGTTTTAGCAATTCTCACAGCTGTGCTGGCAGCATAAAAATAAATTCAGTTTAGAGAGTAGCCTCAGGACTGTCCTCAAAAGAGATCGCAAACTCACTCTATGCACTGGGTCTTCTGACAGAAGTTTAAAATAAATCTCTCTCACATACTTTTGTTTGGAATTATTCTTGTCCAGAAGGCAGGATGATTTTAAAATAGAAAAAAATCCCAGACACATTAATTATATTTTCTTGATGTTTTTAGATGTATAGAGTTAAAAATGGCTATAATTTTGGCAAGGACAATCATGTCAGCCTTCCTTTGTGCTTTCATGGCTCACTTTGAAAGACTGGGATGCATTTTAATTTAATAGGACTGTATTTGAATTAGAAACCAAATTAAGTTATTCTTCTTGAGGAGGAAGGCTTATGATTTCTTGCTTTATATTAAAGTTAAAGGAGGAAGGCAGATTTTTTCTTTGTTTTGAATTCAATTAAGTAATCTTCTTAAAAACTGTCTTCTGGTTTTCATAGTGGCTCAATTTTAGGTGTGGTCCTGACTTTTAGTGATTGCACAGCTGTCTTTCCACAAACTTTAAAAGTTATCTGGGCCTTAACCTGACTGATTTTCCCACTTCCTTGTGAAGCTTAAAAGAAAAAAGTAAAGCAGATCTCTGACCTTGCATTACATTAGAAAACTGGTAGTGAGAGACAGTTTTTCTACTACTGCTTATGTCAGTCTGTTGCTCACTAAAATGATTGAGATTCCCAATTTTCATTCAGTTCTATTGTAGTTACCAATAATAATGGACTATGGAAAGGTGAGCCAAGAAAGAAGGAAATTGTGTGTTTTCATGGCATAATATTTAAAGGGACCTTAGCTGGTCTCCAAGGTTCATGAAATAATTTCACAGGCTTTGCATTTTGTCAGAGAAAACATGGAGAACCACAATTAATGTTGCCTCATTATATTAAAAATAGAGGTTCTGACCTCTAGCATATTTTATGCCGCTGCTTTTATGCTCTGCAAGCCATATACTAGGCCAAACTAGCAATTTACTCCATTGGTACTAATTTGACAATGCATGTTCTAGACAAACATTTACTGTAATATTTTTTTCTCTTTTCCTACTCTCTCTAAGGTACTTTGCAACGTGGATGAGTTGTTCGATCGAGAAGAATTTTCAGCAGCTCCTGATTCTGGCTGGCCTGACTGCTTCAATAGTGGTGTATTTGTGTTCCAGCCCTCCTTGAGGACTTACAACCTGCTGCTCCAGTTTGCTGCTGAACATGGCAGCTTTGATGGTAAGGAGCAAGGCATAAGGAATGAAGGGCAAGATGTGGTTTCCATGCTATCAGACAGAATAGAGGAAGGCAAGAGTTCTCTGGGCTTTATGTAATTGTACCTTACAAGAATTCATGGTGCAGAACTTTGCTTCTTACACTGTATTTAAGGCCTGTTGACATACTATGGACTGTGCTTCCCAGAAAAGGGTGGTGAAGGGACATTTTGTCTGAGTCTTGCTTGGTAAGTTTTAGTTCTGCTGTCTGGCTTAGGAGAGAGAAATACAGCTTGTCGCTGTAAGTCACGCAGCAGTAGAGGGGAGAAGAGAGAGATCTGGCAGGCAGGAATGGTGCAGCAAAAGGGATTTATTAAATTATTTAACAACTCTTATATAGAATTTTTATTTCATAGCCCAGTTGGTCAAGAGATCAGCCACCCTGCCTGGGGTGCTTGGCTGAAACCCTAAAACATCCATTGTTAAAGTATTTTTCTACTATACTACAAACAAATTGCAGGTGTTCTTAGTTTACAGTAACACTACTGATAGCTTCTGTGAGAGGGAAAAGTTTCACACAGGACAAGAGAGAAGCAAGAAAAGTTCTTGCTACAGCATGTTTGCATCCATAACAGCTGATCTTCAGTCTTCTGCTCTGAGGGGCACCAAACACTACTCCTTTTTTCATATATTACAATAGGACTTCATTTACACTGAACTTTCCTCAGAGTGATTATCAGGTATTATTCACTTCTACATGCTCACATGGCCATATTTTCAATTTCAAGTTGCAGTCCCATGAACACACCAATCTAAGTCCCCAGTCTCACTCCCATCCTTGGATGTGAAATTTTGATACAAATTTGAGTGTACATATGTTATGACAATACTGTTTTATGTATTCTTTAGGAGGTGATCAAGGCTTGTTGAACAGCTTCTTCAGCAACTGGGCAACAGCAGATATTGGCAAACACTTGCCTTTCCTCTATAACTTAAGCAGCAGCTCTGTATACACCTATGTTCCTGCTTTCAATCAGTAAGTAATAACACTTCTGACTGACTGCAAACCTCTGTAGTTTGTTAACGAACATCCTTTTGTAAGAGAGAGTAATAGTGACGTATTTTGTTGATTTTAAATTTCAGTATCACAAATGATCTCCTGTAGAAACCATGCAGTAGAAGCTTAAATGTAATGTGAATGTCTGGACACAGGGAGAGTCCCAGTGTTGGCTGCACTGTCTTGTATGTTCTTCCAAAGAAACTTCATTCATTTTTGACAAAATGTAATTATTTTGGCATTAGGTTCTGACAGGTTTACTTTTAAGGTTCTTCCTTTGTTCTCAAGTGATTTCTTAGAGAAACAGTTGGCATT
>VYZQ01025454.1:20648-32564 GCA_013400655.1 Mystacornis crossleyi | reverse complement strand
CAATTAAAAACAAAAAAGGCAATTTATACCAGACTGAACACCAAAATATTTTCTTAGCACATGTTTTGAAGCTGCCAGGGCCAGGGTCACAGTCCCCCATGTGTCACCTCAGCCTGATGTACAGCTTTCAGAAACACCAAGTACACAGCCTGAGCATGTGGAATTACTACATGTAATCACAAAATGCTAATTGGTTACTAAGGCAGGCTGTATCAGATGAAATGGAAAACAAACTAGAAGCTGTTTCTCCAAGGCTTTTAAAGATAAAAGCATGGCTAAGCTTGGGTAGTTAGAACCAATAACACTCAGATATTCTCTTTGATCCCGTATTCCTGCATGTCCATTATGAAACCATCAATATCGTGTGAAGGTTGGAGAGAAGGTGTAGGCTCTCTGAGGATTGGCCAAATGCTACCTTTGCATCTCTCTCAGCTCCTCTTTCCGATATTTATCTTCTTCAGTGATTCTGATACCATAAACAGGGGCAGCTCACATCAAACCCAAGGCAGGGAGGGGAAAAGAAATGAGAGATGTTTGGTAGGGAGGACACTGCCATGGGTCCAGGCCAGACCTCCCAGCCGGGGGTTTCCTGGAACATTGCACCTCTAAGTACTGTATTTGCCTCAGGCAACTTCCCTCCACATAATGGTGCAGAGAAACACTAAATCAACAGCTACACACACTGACTGAGAATTCAGTGAATGCAAAAGTCATTCCATCTCAGGGCCTCAAACCGTACAGAAGTTATTAGGAGGACAAGGCACTGAGACAACAGCTATGAGGTCTCCCCCCACCTATCCTTGGCCCCCTGGAATAGGTGGGAACTTTCTTCATTTGTCTGGGGAGGTGAGTACTGTACATGTGTGTAGATTTTTCCCTTGGATATCTTTCAGTTTCCAAAGTTTAAGAAAATAGCGGGAATGCCTGGCAAATGATTCACATAAAAAGGTTGCCACGAGATTGCCTGCCAGGCTAGGGGGATGGAGGAGGTAACAGCCCACAGGAGATGTGAAATTAGTCATAATTAAAAGATTTAAACACAGCAAAAAATCTGAAAATTTGTTGGAAACGTGAGACTGTGGACAAAATATTTATGAATGCAGTTCAGAATTCTTTTTACCAGATCCTAAAATCAATGAGCTGAGGCAATAAGTGGACTGAAGTGCATCTAATTTACATGATGTCATTGAGTCCTTCTGCCTCTCTGAAAACGGTAGAGTTTGTGCCATGGAGAGGCTTCAGCATCTCCCAGCTCCCACGGTGCCAACACTGCCTTTTTTTAGGACAAGGAAGCCCCAATCTGAAGACAGTGATGTGTAGAGAAATGTGGCATGGATGTTCAAAGTGCCATAAAGAGGCTCATAGTGGCCCGTTCCCTACTCCCAGGGCAAGCTTGGCCTCAGGACTGAGATGCCAAAGCTCATGTGGCTGGTACACCTGGCAGCGGGAGGTGGGAGTTTTGTGATCTCACAAACTGTGAGGAGACTCAGCTCCCAGGCAGGTCAGAGCTTCCAGAGCCATTGGGAGGCCTGATTCCCCACGGAGCAGCCCCCTGGGGATGCAAACAGAGCTCTGGAGCTGCGGAGGAGCAGAGCTGCGTGTGCTGTTGCCATAGCAGGGGAAGGGGGATCTATGGAAACCCCTGAAAGGGCATCACTCCAGGCAGCCTCCAAACAGCAGGGCCACAGACAGTACCAGGGCACTTACAAGGCACGCTGTGAAGCCAGGATAATTTCAATCCATTTAGCAAAGTGCTTCCAGTCCTTGTTTCAGAGCAGGTTAAAGGAAAATAGAGTAAGTATTGAACAAACAAAGTTAATCTGTACCTACAGCACTTTACTCAAGAAAAAACTAAAACTGTCTGACTGTTGCCTGCTCTTGGTTTGTTATTTTCCTCTCAGGCAAAATGCCTTTTTCTTTCTTTTTTTTTTTTTATTCTTGTTTGTTTGTTTGAAAGACTGCTGCTGTGTGATGGTGAGCTGCTCTTACACAAACTCACTAACCCAAAAGGCACAGGTGAAAATCATGGGGTAGTCAATACCTTATGGCAAAGGCAGACCCTTTGGTAACGTGATATATATCTGTGAGTAATCACACGCTTTCCTCCTCACTTAGGGTGGAAAAGTGCCCTTGAAAATTGCTTACTCTCCCACTAAAACATGCAGGATTTGTACTCTAAGGGACAACACAGAAGTCCAATGAATCACTGAAATCAGGGAAAAAACCAAGTAAAGTTCTTTGAATTTGTCCTTTCACAAACAGAGATTGAGGGCTGAGTTCTTAAATTTTTTTCTTGGTGTTGCATTATGCTGTGTCCTTGGAAATATCAACAAGTCTGGCTAAATTTGTTCTTGAGATTTGCAAACAGGGATGAATTTTACTTTTGAGAATAATACATTTATCAATCTGTTTTTGTCTTCAGCCACTAACATTATTACAGTGGCCAAAAGCATTATAACACATCTGACCAGAAGTGTTCTGCTGAATACATCACGAAGAGATCCCCATTGCTTGCAAAGATGGCAAACCCTTTGTTTTCTCAAGAAAGTGCTCATTGCTCATTTTCCAGGCATTCTGGGACAAGATCATCTTGCATGTTCTCTTTCCTGGGGAAAGCCTCACAGGATATAAATAACTCAAAAGCACTGAAATGATTCCAGTAGTGTTAGTGAAGGTATTGCTCTGGTGTAGAAACTTAACTGGTTATGCAGGTTCTGTTGGGGTAATTTCAAGTTGCCTGCTAGAGGCACTTCTCATCTGCTGCTGTCTCCAAGGATGTTTGAGATTGTGGAAGAATTATTGTGCTTCAAGGCCAAGAGGGGTCATTTTGATCACTGATTTTGGGTTCTTATATTTTAATCTTCTTAAACCCACGGTCCAGGTAGACTAAGCTGTTGAGAGCAGGACACTGGCTGAGAGTGTGGGGACAAACGTTTGCCTGGCATCAGGTAACCTTGGCTTGATCAGCTCAGAGTCTCCAGCTTATTTGCAGAGTAAGTCTTGAACTTGAACTTCTTAATCAAGAGGGAAGGTGCTTTAAAAGTGTCCTGCCCTCGTGTTTGTCCCAGTGAATAACACTGCTCTGTACAGTTCACAGTCTTTTGTTTTTTGGATGGCTGTTTTCGCTTTGTCCCAGAACCAAATATGAGTGGAGGCAGCAGAAGACCCGTCTCGGTCCACTGTGAAGGTGCAAGGGCTGTAACCTCCTCCTGAGGGAAGCCAGAGGGGTTCAGGAGGGGTTGTAGTTAAGGGTGACTGGGTGTTAGGTGAGCAATAGGTGAACCTTGTGGAGATCTGATAGGGTGAGCAAGCTCAGAGCAAAAGGTCTGAAGATGAAGGGTGCTTTTGCTTCAACTTGGCCAGGACTGAAGATTAAATCCTCTGGGAGTGGCAGTGCAGGCTGGACAGAGGCTTTGTTCTCTAAACTATGTTCTCAGAACTCTGATGAATAATTGTCTGCCCCAGAACCTGGAGGGAGGAAAGACCCTGGACTCCATTCAGTGGGACCTTGGCTCTTAGGTCACCTGTGGCTGAGAGGATCACCAGTGGAAGTTTGTACAATCCCACACAACTGGAGAAATGACTACGCTGTCAGTAACCCTGTTATTCTGTTAATCAGTGTCTCCAGGCAAACTTTAATGGAAGAGAATGTAACAATTATCAGAAAATAGTATGCAAACTGCAGTAAGGCCAGCTATACAGAGTTTCTTTTTCTATCAGCTTGGATATTCTGCAGCTATTTAGATCAATAAAGAGAAAATGTAAAACACATGCCTTTTGCAAATGTTGCTGAATCAAAAAAACCCTTTTACATCTATTTCAGGCTTGTGTGTGAAACACATTAGAAGACATCAGACACAATCTCCAAATTTTATGAATGTTATTCAGTATTTCAAGTGATCTAGAGGGACTCCAGGGGCAGCTTTCAAGAACATCCAGGCCCTTGAGTAGCATCGAGCTAAGAAATGATCCTTCATTTTTTTTATAGGGATGAATTTCTCAAGCTGGCCAAAAACGAAGATGCAATCCCAGATCGGAGGGAAAGCGCTCTCTCTTTTCTCTCCCCATTTCTCCAGAGCAAAGATTTGAAAATTGCATTTGGAAGGCATTCAATCAAGCAGACGGTCAGCTGTGCTCACATACATTTGGATCAGGTTTTTAGAGCCATGCCAGAATGTACCTTATGCAAAATTAGTAAAAACAATAACACCAGAGCAGAGGAATAACACAGCAAACCATACAGACACGTCAGGCTCAACCAGCCGTTAAGTGAAAGGCCAACATCATTTAGCAACTCACAAGTTCATAAATGGTAGATTTACAGAAATTTAATCCCCTTCTACTCATCGGGGGATTTCACTAGAGACCAGAAATAGCTAATTGGGAATAGGAGCAATGTATTTAAAAACAATGAAACACACTTCAGAAAACGCCTTTGAATCCTTCAAAAAGTAAAAGCACTAATTAAAAAAAGATGTTTTTTTAAGAAGCAGCCGCAGGTTTACAGGGTGGGAATTGGCTAACTTGTGAGAGTCTGTGCTGTGTGTCTGGCCACTGGTTGGCAAATGCAGACCTTTGCACTATAAAAACTGTTTCAGTAACACTTTGAAATACTTGCCCAATTATGCTGGGTTCACTTGGGATTCATTATAATATCATTAGATGGGATTATATCATTTGGTTTAATGTCAATTGCATTTCCATATTGTGTCCAGTGGTTTTATGATGTGAACAAATATTCCACCAAGGACTAGGCTGTGGCCATCACATTTAAATTCTTTTCCTGAGTCACAGTTGGCAGAAATCCTCATCTCAAGACATCCAGGCTGCAAAACCTTCCTTGGAAGCAAAGGGGAGATCAAACACAGTTTTTATGCTGTTCCGACAGCTGCTCCAGTGGTGCTTTTGTTCTAGAGTTTGCTGAACCCACCTCAGTGCTCGAGTCAAATACAAAATGCATTGCCTGTGTCTCCTCTCATCCTGACTAGAAAGACCACAGTGAACTGTGGATTCGAGATTTTCTGATTGTCAGTGGCCAGTCTGAGCGGGAGCAGGAGCTCAGACACCTCACCCTCCTCAGCTGGGACCACACAACACTGACGGACACCAGAACGACCTGAAAAGCTGGAAATGAGCTGAACCTTCAGACTCAAATGTCTGATCACATCTGCTTTCACAGCCAAACCATTCAATGCTCCAACAGTAATAAAGCTCTAGAGAAATGAAATAAGTAGCAGCAAGAAGGATGTCAGACTTGCTGTGGCACAAGGTTGAATTAATTTTTCTGCTATGGCCCTCATGGCTGTTTTGGGACAGTGGGTGAACAACCCCTCTTATACAGGGAACAAGCAAAACTCAGATGCATTGCAGTGTATAATTAATTTTCAACAAGGGTTTTGTTCCTATCACCTCTAATAGAAATAGATGTGCTACTGGCCTAGGTAACAAGAATGCAGGTTTCTCTGTGGAGAAAAAGAAAAAGGTGTTGCTTTCCAACAGACTTCGAGTCCTGCTGGAGAAAAAGGTGGATTTTATTATCTAAAGCTGTCTGGACGTATTTTGGAGAAAGCACATGGCAAAGCACAGAAAGCATCGAAGGAAATAAAAAAGCCAGGCACATGATAAAAGTATAAAAGCTTCATGTTAACAATGATAACCATAATAATAGAAATAATGTGTAATGATACAGACAAGGAATCAGCTCAAAAATACACACAGTGAAAGATCTGTTTTGCTTGTCCAACAACAGAACATATTGATGAAGTATTTGTTCCTGATGATAAAATAATATACATCTTTAGAAAGTCAGGTGTTAAAAACCCCTAGAACCAATCCAGAGTTGCTTTACTTAGAAGAATTTACCAAGATCCTCTGATTTCAGTGCATTTGGCTGTGTGTCTGTGGGGAACCCTCTGCTCCTTCTGTCTCAGCTCTCACCTGGGCACAGCTTGAGCAGGGAGCTCGAGGTCCCTGATTCCTCCCACCCCGGGGGGATGGAGGAAGGCAGAAATTCCCCACAGTGGAAATGATCCCCTGTGCAAAAACAGGATGGAGCAAGAGTCTGGTGGAGTCTTTCTGCAAACCTTGGAGAACTGTGATGTTTTCAAGACCTCTTTCTGCCTATCAAATTTGACTGGCTCAAAGGCAGAGAGAATAAAGTGAAATTGTTGATGACAAGCACTCAATTTCTTGCAACATCCATAGAAGGCTTATTTCCAGAAGCACAGAGTCTTGTTTTTCATGAAGCACAGACCAGAATGGAGGAAGGTGTTCAGAACAGTTATAGCTCTGTTGGACGTGCAAGAAGCTTCACAGAGAGTCCTCTGCCCATGTTGTGGACAGCCCAAGGAAGCTGTGGAGTAGTTTCTCTCAGCAGGAACCTGGCCTATGATGCTGTTTCTAGTGGAGAGTCTGAATGAGTCTGTAGGGAGGCTTAAGCCTCTTTCTAGGCATCAACCAACATTTGGCCTGGGGAGAGCAAATGAGTCACATCTGCACAGCTCCTTGGCAAAAAAAAAAAGCCCTATAAAATTCTGCTTTCTTGTACTCAGGAGTTTCTGAGGAAGATATATTTTCATGGGAATTTACAATTTTTTACCCTCAAGAGAAACTTCACCATTTCCCTTAATCAAAAGTGGTGTCATTTTTGCCACTTAACATCTCACTTCTTCCCATCTGTCCAAAACCACTCCAGTGAGACATGGGCTTGGAAGAACTTGCAAGCCTTGGAGGGCCAGATCCAGCGCACTGACTCAGATCCTTTTATGGCTCCAGGCAGTGGGCTTACCTATAAATACACATCCCCGTGTGGATGTAACCCCAGCAGGTTCAGTTCCTGGCAGATGTGGAGCAGGAGCCAAGAGACTGAGCAGATTTAAACCACACTCTCCCTGGAATAGTTAAAGAGGGCCGAAGCACGGACTGCAGCGGAGCCTGAGCAGCAGTGAGGACAGGTCTGGTCTGGGCAGGCACAGAGCCATGGGCTGTCCTGGAACCCAGCTACTGGAAGGGAGGGATGTGCTGGGGAAAGGCCTCAGCTGCCTGCGTGGGCAGTGTGGAGGAGCCTCCTGTGCAGGTTTCCCAGCACTGCTGGGCTCTGTGCACCAGGTCAGCGCCCGATTGCACGGGCATGGTCTGTTCTATTTTGCGTTCTGGTCCACCCAAAGTCAAATTTCCAAATCTTCAGCACACATGCCCATGTAACCTTGTATAACCTCATGCATAACCACATGGGGAAGCAGCTCTTGGGTCTATTTAAGACATGTTTTGCCTGTAGGTCTGGTGATCATGGGAAGCTACAAATTGCTCTGAAGAAGAGCTAGTTGACATTTACCATTAGGTATATTTTTCTATCATTAAAATAGAAGGAAACCTTGAGGAAAAATGTCAGGTTTTTAATAACCTCCAAAGAACTAAACCCCTGGTAAATGAAAACATTCAGTTTGCAGTAACCAACAAGGGAAACATTTCTCTAACAACCAAAAAGTGGAAGTCCCCAGTCTGTCATGCAGATATTTCCTGCAAGCTTCCGCTGGATAGCTTCTATGATTGCTAAAAATTGGGGAAAAAAAATGGATTTTTCTTCTTGCAATAAAAATACTTTTAGTCTGTGCACACTCAACAGTTTTGCAGTGGGGGAATATTTTCCTGCCCCCTTCTGTGTCCATCATTGCAGCAGTAAAATACAGAGTTTTCTTCTCCCTCTGCAGAGTTTTGGTTATGCTCTTGTCCCTTCCCATTAGGACTTCAGTTGCAGTTTCTAATTCTGAACTCACACAGGATGGATCTGGGGACTAGGGAGACATTTATTCCAAAGTAGGCTGCCAGTAAGCTTGCCAGCAAAAGGGTTATCAGTGGAAATGAGTCTTGCACAGCCATAAATTCCAGCAGGTTGTGAGAAAGGTGTGCCATCTTTTATGTTTGTTTACTTGTTTATGTGTTTTTTTTTCCCCCGAGGATAAAACCCAGTAATAATTAATGCTGTTGTTTAACATGTTCCTTCTGAAGAACAAACCTTCTGCCATTGCCTTCCCTTTCTTGTGCTGTTTCTGAGAAGTGCTGGATGAAAACAAAGCTGCATTTTCCAAAACCACATTCAGTGTGGCCGTGCACGTTTCTGCTTGGTTTAAAAATATCTCTACGCTTCTAGACACGTTCAGCTCCTGCCTTTTTCAGAAAAGATCTCCAGTCGAATGCCGGCCCACATAAAGGTGATCTGGACGTCAATGCGCACTGGTGGACATGGGAAAGAGTCAAGCTGAAAAGGAGGAGGGAGATATGTTCTCATGGGCATAGAGATATCTGCGTGCTGGCGCTGCCAGGGTGGCATTTAAAAGCAAAGCAATAGGACAGCACAGAGTAGCAGGCATATTTAGTGTAGGGGTGATGGTGTTTTAGTTTCTCTTTCAACAGTTTCTCCACAAGACAGAACTTCCACAACACGGAGCTGAGGGCCAAGAAATGTCAGTTTAATTTGGTCTCTGATACTCAATCAGTGCATGGCCTCAGGCAAGTGACTTATCTTTCCTCTATCTAAACGTCTACATCAGTGAAACAGAGGCGAAAGTACTTTCCACAGGAGTGTCAGTGAGTTTAGCATAACTCATTAGTGTCTGCTCGGAGCTTTTAAATCCTGCAGCAGAAAATCCTCTGCAGACACCAGAGGTTAATGCACTGTGGGGGTGATGGTCAGGAGGAACCCGAGCCTGGCACCCCCGCTTTGTGCTCAGTGACTGACAGCCGCTGATACGGGCACCGGCGGAGGCGGGCGGGTCCTCATCACCGTGATTAGAGGATGCTCCCACTGGATAAGGCTGGGGCTGGAAGAACGCCAGCAGTGCCTCACTGAGAAACAAACAACCAATGTATCAGCCCCGATCACTGCATTCAGCTAATGAAAATGTATGTAATTGATATTTTATAACTATATGGAGAAAGGATTTTTTTTAGGGCTTTAATGGTATCGATTGACGGAAGAAAGCCAGATAGATGTCTCGAAGCTGCAGGCTATAGGGCTAAAGTGCCTTTGAGTCAGGAAATGTATACTTGTTTAAAATTCACTTCAAATTTTCACATCATTTGCAGCTTTTAATGGCTTTTTTGGGCCCCGGCAATTAATCACGTAGCCACTTGAGTCAACTGATTGTCTCATTTCTGATCAATTATTGTTGTCAACCCCTATAGTCTGCATACTGACTTGTACCATGATCTGAAAGAGAGAGCTATCCTTTGGGATATACTTTGAAATGCTCTCCTTGCATGTGGTCTCTGACATAACTTCAGTCCTTGTTCTTTTCTGAGGGTTATCACTGCTCATTTCACATGGAGCTGCTTGGAGTGGCCCAGTGGAGACAATTCAGCTGCTCTAAAACACATGCAGGTACTGTTGCTCACTATTTCCCTGAGATTGCTTTTGCTTTGTGCTGGTACAGCCCTTAGAGAGTCAAGGGTCTTGATCTTTACTCAGACTCCTCATCATTCCACAACTCACTGTTATTTAGGTTTCCTCGGCTCCAGCTGTGGTTACATGGGCAGTCTTTTTGGCCACGGCATCACACTGGATGAAGCAACATGTAGAAATAAGAGTTGTCTTTTTCTCTATAAAACAGGAAGGTAAAAGAGCAGGGGTTCTGCAACAGATCTGGCTCCTACTGCAGAGAAAAAAGGAGAACCTGGGTTCCCCATGCAGGCAGCTCTAACATGCAACCCAAATCTAGATGAGCCTTGATTAAAAGGGAACGAGTACAATAAGCCTGTTGCAACAAAGGCACGGGCTGGAAAAGCTGGTGAGAGGCTTATTTTACATAAAGCCCAATAGTGCTGGCTTAACTTTAAAGCCCAACTTTGGTTTGGTCATTGTAAATAAAAAATTGTTCTGTCATGAGATGGAAAAGTGGATCCCGCAGTAGACACTGCAGGTCCAGTATAGAGTCTAAGCAGTGCATGAGGCTCTGAGATGGTTTGTGTTATCTTCTTTTTCTTTTCCTGTTTGGTTTTTTTTTTTTTTATTTTGTAGTGTGGGTTTGTTTTGTTTTGTTTTGTTTTGGGTTTTTTGTGGGGTTTTTTGGTGGTTTTTTTTTGTTCGTTGAGGGGTTTTTGTCTGTTTTGTTCTGGAGGATTTTATCTGTTGCTAATCTTGAGATATTTCAAAAGTGAACTTGATGTCCTTCCCTTTTTCTCTTTTTCACTCTCACTCATTGGAGCAAAACATGACAGACGCGCATGCAAAGCATTAAACCAAAAGAAAATAAACCCAGTAAAAGACAACGAGTAAAAGGAAGAGAAGTTGACATTTCCCGATCTTCCTCTCCATGCGCCCACTCACAGAGAATAATTTGGCACATACACATGAGAGGGACTCAATATGATTGCAATGTGAGATTTCATTTTCATCTCTTACAAAATGAAATGGTTACACTGAGAGAGAAAAGGAATGGGCTGGTCACGAGACAAAAGTGCAGAGTCATTCTTTCTCTTCTTGCGGTCAACATGTCATACCTTGGTTGTAGCCATGCTTGGGACACTTTGCAGGGGAAAGAAAATTACGAAAATATTATTTGTTTGAGTGTTATTGGTAAAACTCTACTGTCACTTCATGCAAGACTGTCGTGTCAATACCAGATCTTAGAGAGTTGCCCCTAAACTATAACTGTTAAAGTGTTACTGTTGTATTCTCTTCCACATCTTCAGTTTCCAGTTTCTCTAACTTTAGTTCTACTTACTTCATCTGTAAGAGCTGCCTTAGACAATTCAACATTACACAATATTTATTGAAAGCTGTGGTAATTTCTTTGGGTGAAATTCTAGCCCAATGAAGTCAGTAGCAAAACTCTTGCAACTTCAAAGTTTCAGCTCATGGTGTCTTAGTGCCATGAATTATTTGTACTCTGGATGTCTTTTGAAGCTTTGAGTACAGTAAGTAAAAAATATTGGGTTTGTCTGTTTGGTTATTAGAAGGGAATAAACAATGGCTGCAAGTTTTAAAAATTATACCGAGAATTACAGGGTTTGCTATTTCTGCTGTGCCTGCAGATCTCAATCCCAAATCAGTTCTTAAAAGTTTGTGGGACTGCCCTGCAAACAGTGGAGGATTTAGAAATGGAGCCTTGCTCTTTGTGATAGTCATAATTTAGCTCATGAATGTGCTAATGGTGCCCGAGACACAAACCTGAGTTCTCCTGTGTTCCATTGATTTTGCAGGACTAGCCATAAAATAACCTTCCCGTAGTTATGGAGTCTCAGTTGAAGGTCACAGAAATCAGTAGAAAACTTCCCTCTTGATGACAAAGAGTTTTTGACCCACAAAAATCTGATTCTCTTATTTGAGCGGATATGATCTCACTGTGTGACATATAAGTGTTTGTAACACTAGATCAGAATGCACCATAGATAAATTGCAAGCATGCTTATTTAATCCATAGCACAGACGAGGAATAATCTATTTTCCCCCAAATAATTTATTCAAGCGAAACCCCCAGGGCCTGCACTTACTGGGGTTCTTAGAGTAATCCCTTTCTGGCCTTAGAAGTACAACCTCAAATATTATTTATACACACTTAATGTCCCCACCCCTCCAATGCATTCTTCTTGAGTTTATTGCACTACCAGATAAAGAAAGAAACTGAATAATCTTTGGAAAGCTGCAGATGTCTTATTCGGGCTCTGAAAATTCTTGGTCATTCTGTTTAGCAGCAGCAACTTTCTCAGTGATCAGGTTGGAGTTTTTTCCCTAAGCAGTCAACAGGGGACCAGAGCTGATGATAGCACTGACGATAGACAAACAGCAACTCTGTGATTTGCCCATGTCACACAACTCAGAAGCAAATGAAAACATCTAGTAATGGATATTTTTTTCCCTTTCTCAGGAAACCACCTTTTTCCAATGAGAAATTTTCCCTTCCCTTACAGTTGAAGATC
>VYZQ01025454.1:0-20428 GCA_013400655.1 Mystacornis crossleyi | reverse complement strand
ATTTTTTTCCCTTTTCTCAGAAAACTACTTTTTTCCAATGAGAAATTTCCCCTCCCATATCAGTGAAAAATCTGATTTTCCAGAGTTCAGGGGGAACACCAGCTTGACTTTGGGCATGAAGTAAATTATCCAAAATCACTCTTTAGAACTGATCACCTGTGAGGGGCCGTGATCTCTTCACTGGCTTGGAGAAAGGAGCAGTTGCTATGAGGCAGAAGCACTCCTTGGATATGTTGTATAACTTCTTGTGTTCCTTAAGATGTTTCAGATACAGATCAACCCTCTTTGTTCGATATTTATCTTTTCATCTGCCCTTACCTGGGAACTGGGAGCACTTTGAGACGTTAATTGAATGCTTGCTTTGTTTCATTTTAGCTTTCAGGTCTGAAACTTCACTTTCAGTAATGGCATTGAGAACACTTTTGTCCTGTCTGCAATAGCTCAGGAACCTTTTCCAGCAACGACTGGGAATTTGTTATTGATCACCGTTGTCTTATGCCAGGAATTCTCCACTGAGATGATTTTTATTATTGAATGACAGCCGGAGCCCCCGATTTCCTCAGGAAAGTGATTATTTCTCATGTTTCTACTGCCAGCATCTGCTCAATCATCACACGCTCTACATGTGATTCCCATATTGTCTGTCTGAGATCAGATGAAATTTTTGTGGATTTTATTCCATCCTTCCTCACCCAACTACAGTACCAAGAGGGGCTGAGGTCTGAGCAAGGTTTTCAGAAATTGAACTCAGACTCTGAGCTATGAGAGTTTCTTTCTGAGCTTTTGGGAAATATTTGTGCTTAAACTGACAGCTCTTGAAACTGGAAAATATATTGAAGTTCTTTTGTTATTAATTTGATTCGTAGGAATATTTTTTTGGAGCAGGGACTGTTTTCTGTAAGATTTATATGTAGCACTTTGTACAGCAGTGTCCATGTCTGCTGGCAGAATAAAAGGTTTAACAGAGACTTATTAATTATATTAATTAAAAAAAAATTAAATTACAAATTGACATCGGTATTTTGACCGAAGCTTTAAAACCACAGAGTGAGTAACATGGAGGGATTTCACAGGAAGAAAGTGATAGAATATATGCAGAGAGGCATAATTAAATATCTATTTTAGATCATTTGTAAAGGTGGGAATTCATGACGGAGCTGATAAATACTGGTTTCTCAGTAGTTCCATGTTAATATTTCTTTGGAATAAAATGTACCTAAATCGCTCCATTCTATCCCTTATTAGCACAGACCTCTACTTTACAACAGCTGTTCCCATAAGACTTTTGTTTCAAAGGGCAGAATAGAAAAACAACAAAACACTCAGGAACTATAACAAGAGCCTGTCTTCCAAAGCAAGGAATAGAAAACTCAACTGAGCATGAAGTGTAGATAAAAACACAGTTTCCAAAGAAGGGATGAATCCCCACATTTTGCGTGGAGTGAAAGATGCTGCAGTGGTTATTTTGAGACTAGCCTTGGTGATAGTGGTGGTACTAATACAGTTATTTATAAATGTTTGTTGGTGCGTGCACTACCAGTTCTGATATCATACTCATAAGTTCAAAATTCAGGGGTCAAATTGCCCCGGAAATCAGGACATGTATTCCACAAGTTCTGAAACAAACAAAAATAAACACATAAAAATGAGGAAACACCAGTGTTTTGGTGCTGTGCTGCTTACTTGCTTTAGAGATTTTGATTCTTTCCTGTTACATTCTTGAATTCTTCTCCATAAGCCCAAGGACATCACACTCAATTTTTTGTGGAGTAGTCTGGGGTCCCGGGAGTGGAGCCCTGAGAAATGTCCTGCTCATGGCAAAGCCTGGCAACCCCTTTGACTCATTCTCCACAGCAATCTTGGGAGTGTCAAAGAGTCCTCACCCTTACTGCTCTTTTACTTGTTTCTTGTCTAAGGATTTAGAACTAAAATATTCCATGGAAATGTTTTATTCATTTCAGTCCAGAAAATGTTGAGGGTTTTTTTTTTTTAATCCTTAATTAATCTAAATCTTTACATGTCTTAATATAATGAAAAACTAAAAATAACAACCTAAACACTCTCACCCTGCTCCAGGCACTTTTTTAACCTTTTTTTTTTTCTTTTAAGGGGGGTTAATTTTAGACTTGGCATCTTTGCCCCATGAACTTCCCACATGTGGTTAAAGCTACAAGCCAGGTCCTGCCACCAGCCATATTTACCAGAAACAGCAGCAGAAATTTCCAGCAGAACAGTAAAGGGGCTGCAGTTCCTGTTGTTCTGCCAGTATATTTAATCTAAAAATATTATTCATCTTGCCAGCCACTTTAATGCAATTGGGGAATGGCAGAGCTGGGAAGAAAAGCTCTTTGTTAAAAAATTTCAGCTCAGAAGTCACTCTGTTTTCTCCTATATTGTTGCTGCTCTTTTTTCCCCTTTCTTTCTGCATGGCCTCCTTTGCTGTTTACCCTATCTGCTTGCCAGGCTTCTCCCAGTTGTATTAATTATCATTCAATAAAACACTAATCATTTAAGATGACTGTGCTTTACTTTTAAAGACAACTTTTTAAAGCTCAGTGCAAGGAGAGATGTAAAAAGTTATCCAAAGGAAGAGACAAACTCCTTCCTTATTTAACTACCTGGATTTACATCATGGGAGTAACCTGGAAACAGTTCCAGGGATCATGGCACAAAGGCTGGGCTCTGCTGAGCCAACCACAGCCCTAATCTTTGGCTTTTCCTTGTTTTGTCGACTCTGCCATTTCTTTTCTTTGTAGTTTTCTATTGCTGCAGCAGAAGCTGGAAGATGATCAGAGAGGAAAGTGGAGACACTGAGGTCAAGAGTCCTTGAAATATGTTTGTGACTAACACATTAATGAGCTTATTTGGGGTAAATCCAAAACCAACTTGTTCTGCACCTGAGTGTGAAGGGCACCTGCCCAGGGAAGGGAATGAGTCGAGTGAAGGGTCTGGAGCACGAGTCTGGTGAGAGGAGGCTAAGGGACCTGGGGGAGCTCAGCTGGAGAAAAGGAGGCTCAGGGGGAGCCTCATTCCTCTATAAACCCATCTGAAAGGAGCTGTAACCAGGTGGGGCTCAGCCCCTTCTCCCGGGTATCAAGTGACAGAACAAGAGCAAACAGCCTCAAGTTGCACTAGGGGAGGTTTAAGTTTGATATCAGGAAAAATTTTCTGCTCTGGAAGGGCTGTCCAGCCTGGGCACAGCTGCCCAGGGCAGTGGTGGAGTCCCCAGCCCTGGAGGGATTTAAAAGATGTGTGGATGTGGCACGTGGGGACGTGGGTTAGTGGTGGCCTTGGCAGTGCTGGGTTGATGGTTGGACTCAATGATCTTAGAGGGCTTTTCCAACCTAAACAAATTTATGATCTTATGATCACAGTAGAGCAGAGGACTGGCAGCATTCAAACCAGCCCATTCCTTACAGCAGAGAACAAATACAACCCCAACACTTGTGGAGAATTTTTAATTAAAAAAATAAGTCTAACTTCACTTTGATGACCTTACAGCCTCTTTTATTCTGCAGAAGTTGCCTTTCCTGGGAGTTGCTGTGCACCAGGCAGGATCCAGCCCATGGGATGACTCAGGCACTGTCTCTGCTGTGACCTTGCTGGGAGGGGAGGGTGACAGCGAGCTGGGATGGGCTGGGATGAGCTGGGATGAGCTGGGATGAGCTGGGATCAGTGCACCTGCACAGGTGCAGGCTCCCAACCTCCCTGCAGCTGGCTGTGAGGGGAAGCACTTGGGAGGATGGTCCTGTGGGTGCTCCTGGCTTTCAGGTCAGCTCACTGTGCTTGATTCTGAGCTACCTGACCTAATTTCAGCCTTCCTGTACTGAAGAGACCCTACAAGAAATATGGAGAAAGAAAAGGACACATCCTTTAGTGACAGGACAAGGAGGAATGGCTTTAAACTGAAAGGGAGTAGTTTTAGATTACATATTAGGACGAAATTCTTCTCTTTGAGGATGATGAGGTCTTGGCTCAGGTTCAGGTTACCCAGAGAAGCTGTGGATGCCCCATCCCTGTCAGTGTCCAAGGCCAGGTTGGACGGGGCCTGGAGCAGCCTGGGATAGTGGAAGATGTGGAACAAAATGATATTTAAGGTGCCTTCCAACCCAAACCATTCTGTGATTCTCTGATTCATTCCAGGTGAGGGATGAGTGCTGAAGCTTTGTAGTATGTCAGCAGTAGAAATAATCCAAACCTGCTGCCTTTTATTTGCTCTTTTACATAGGCAGGTGAGGATACATATAAATAAAGAAAAAGCAGAAGAGACTATATTATAAACCAAATTGTGGTGCAAACCAGAGTCAGAGCAAAGCTTCTATCTAGTGAGTTTTAACCTTGATTCATTTAAATCCTTTATATAATTCATTTAATTAATTTTTAATTATTATTTATGATGATTATTGCTATTAATTCATTTAGTGAGCTGAGTGTATGTGTTATTCTGTCAAGGATCAACAAAATAAACAGTCTCTTCCCTCTTTCAATCCAGTGGCTTAAAAGTGGCAGGGCAAGAACTAGATCTAGCACAATCTGATACCATCATTACATCCTGAACATGGGGGAGTACAGGGGAGGCTCTCAAGAAGATTTCTGAAGAAAGAAACTACAGAATGCTGAGATATGTTGGTAGGGAAGCTGCTGCAGGTGTATGAGCAGGCTGAGGATGTGCAGTCTGGAATGGGCAGGGGAGACAAGGCTGGGGTGGGCAGGGCTGAGGGCAGGCACTGGGAGGAGAAGGGCTGGTCTCTGCCTTGCTGGTGAGTCAGGGCAATGCCTCAGCCTTTTATTCAGTGGAGGAATAATACTGGGTCAGATTGTGCATTAGCCACCATTAGCCATAAACCAAAACCCCCAAGGAAAGGGAAGGTGCTTTGTCCATCTCCCAGAGCTGGGTGAGTTTGTGAAGACCTGAACTGCGGTAAGGGAGGTCTTACTCTTCAGCGTATCCTGGGTCTTCATTCCTGAAGCTGTGACATCTTACTCCATGGAGTCCATCTCTGAGCTTTTTTGCTCTGCAAGTACAGTGTAAAGCAGGAGAGCTGGAGATTGCAGCTATTCATAACTGGGTGTAAAATGTTGAATATGAAGGGAAAAAAAGTGACTATACTAGCATTAAAAATGATGGAGTATTCCCTTTCCAGCTTTTGAAAGCATCCATTTGGATTTGGGGAAAAGAGGAGAGGAGAGTGTGTGTGTGTGTCTCGGCATGTGTGAGATGGTGCTGGGGTCAGGAGAGCACTGGAAAGAGATGAATTNGGAGAGGAGAGGAGAGGAGAGTGTGTGTGTGTGTCTCGGCATGTGTGAGATGGTGCTGGGGTCAGGAGAGCACTGGAAAGAGATGAATTCCCTGACCCTCTCCTGTGGAATCTTAATAACGTGTTAAGTTATTGTGCAGCAGAGGAATGCAATTAGCACAGCAGCCAAATCCTCCTCCAGCAGGTCATTACTGCATTAGTAAATGGAGGCTGTTAAGGCACACAGCATCCCTAAACATACCAGAGGGGCTGCTGGCCCAACAGGACCCAGGATTGATGAGAAAACTCCCACTGCTCTCTCCCCTTCTCCATCCACTTTTCATTATTGTTTTTCTGATCAAGCATGCGACCACATCCTTCCCCATCCTCCCCCACACCCTGTTCCTGAGACACATTCCCAGGAGGCCTCTGTGGAAAATCAAATCACAACCCACCAAGAGGTGTCTGTGATATATGCAAAAGCAGCCTCCAGCTGTGAAGAACTTAGCACTGCCCTCGGAGAACTTCCCCAGCCAAGGGGAGTGGGCAGAGCTGTGCTCCCCGGTGAGGGCCAGGAGCAGAGCAAGGCTGCTCAGTACCAGTGCCAGGCAAGGAGAGAGATGATCCCATCCCAGCCTTAGCTGCTGACCCATTCCCTGCTTTGTCCTCCTGTGTTACAGGGAAATCTCTGTCACACCTTGAGGTGCAGGTTGCCAAGGAAGAGGATTCTCCACTGAAATCTCTAGACATGAATTAATGCTGTGGCTTCCTAGGCCTGACAAACTCCTAGGTTTGCACTGCTCCTGTGGTCCCCTGAGTTAGCCTAAGCAGTTCCAGAGAAGCCTGGTGAACCCTGTGGATTGTACAACAAATGGCATTTTTTCCCACATGTTTAAATTAATTCTGAATATTTTGGAATGGTTCTGGTTAAAATAGAGGCAAATTGGCACCTTTTTCCCATGATAACATGTAACAGCCTGAGGTTAATCATGAGGGTAATGAGGGAACCAGTGCCTTGCTCATGGTCCAGACCTCCATCCCAGCCAGGCCAGGACATTGCCAATGTCCTGGGGCCCCTGAAACACTACACCAAGTGGGCTCCACACACTTTGAATGAATTCTTATTCCCACCAAAATGCTGCAGATTAGAGTAGTTCCAGCAAGCTTCAGGATGACATGTCATAGGAACCAAACACGTGAGCTCTTCAAGGATGGGGTAGGTAAAGTCACTGCTGCTATTTCCTTATTTCAGTTGAGAAGCTGAGGGCTGACTCTGACAGGGACCTGGCTGCTTTGATAAGACAAAACCCAATGCAATGACTGCACATAAGGCTAATTAAAACACAGGGACAGAGGAAGTTAACAGACATTCTTCACCTTTTTCTTCACAGATGCACAGGTATCCCCAGTAACCTCTGCCTCTCTGAGACCATTGCAAAGCAAATGCTCCAGGTTTGTTATTGTGTGTGTCCAGCAAACAGGAATGTCTCCCCAGCCAAGTGTTTGTGTCCCACATAGTCAGGAATCCGAGAATTAGAGACCATAGTACATGCTTATAAATAAATAAATAGAACTATAGCTTTAAATATATAAAATAATGATTTTTTTTAACCAGAGTGCTGTTTCCAGCTCTTCAGCATTAGAGATCATGTTTATATTGCTATGCAAATTATTCCTCATAGTGCATTTACAAATTTTATGTTCATTATTAATAGCTTTATGAGTTTTTCCCCTTCCTGTTTGGTGCTATCTATAGTGCCTGGGTAATACATAATTAACGTTAACTGCTTGTGCTCTGGCCCCCGTGCCAGTTTACATTAGGATATTTTTTCATGTCTTTTGTCTCTGGCTGTTGGAAATTGGTGTTCAGTGGGAATGAAATAGCCAGATTACTTTGTGCTGCTCTTTGCAGACCTTTCATCTGTCTGACTGATGTGATGCTGGTGGATTAAATCACTAATTTCTCTCCATTTTGCAGACTCGGGTTCACAAATATGTTTAAACCTTGGCAAACCTGGTGCTTTCCCTTTGGGCCAGATTTTGTCTACAGTCTATTGATAACACAGCCAGGGTGGTTCGAGGTGTAATCCTTCAGTGGTGTTTTCATACCACAACAGCCCAAGGTAATTGCAAGTATACTGTCAGAAACTCCCTGAAAGGGCCTTTCCTAACAAAATCTGTTTCTTCAAGGAAACTCTCATAAACCAGAGTGGAAAAAATCATAATAAAAGTTATGCCTACATGTCTGAACAATTTCCTTTACAATAGGCTTAAGGTTCCAGGTAGAGTGGATTATCTTCCAGCAGTCATGGCTGAGATTAATTGACAGCCTCAGCTGAAGCTGCTGGAGTGATGGGCAGGGATGCATTGTGGCTGCAGGGATGGTGATGGAGGGAAGTGTCAGGTGAGGACAGAAAGGCTTTGATGGAGCCGTCGGTAGCAGCCAGCCTGCTCCCTGCTTGTCGGGCCAAGCTCTGCCTTGTTGCACAACGTGGGATTGCAGCCTCCCCCTGCTGAATGCGTCTCCCAGAGGGGAACACCCAGGACTCCAGAGGAGAGAGAAGGGCTGCTGCTTAGTGGAAAATGTCAGCACGAGTGGAACGCGGGGAGGAAAGCTCAGCACTGAAAGGGAGCTTTCCCATCCTCACCCTTAAACCCTGGGAAATTGCAGGGCTCCCCTCTGTGTTGAAGCAAGATGGTCACAGAAATATTAAACTCTGGAACTGACTTTCACTGAGACATTTCCAAGGCAGCAGCTTCTCTCCCTTGTCAAACCACCAGAGTTAATAATAAAACTTTGGGCTGCTCATGTCTTGATATCTCAAGTGCCACAGACCAGTGACAGGCTGATGGACCGAGATGGCACCATCGTGCCTTTGTGCCAAACCAGTTACGAAACAGGACCAGTCCGAGATGGAGCAACTGTGTGGTAATGGGAGATCTGAACACAGCAGCTTCAAATCAGTCCTACCTACTGCTCCTTGGTGAGGCACTGAGATGAAACAACACCAGTTTGGGAAACTGAATGTATCAGGACAAAGTTCTACAAGTTCTGTAGGTCTAAGGGCAGAGAGGACAGAGAAGGTTTTCTCCAGAATGTGTCCAGACCCCCTTTCTGCAAACTGAAGGGCTCTGCCTGATGCTTGAAAATGTCAATTCATGAGCAGAGACCTCTGCCCTACGTGCAGCTGCAAGGATCAGAGTAGAATGAAGTAGCATAACCTAACATCACATTTGTAAAATAGGGTATTGAGTTTGATTATATTACATCTCAAAGGATTTTGAAAGTTCTAATATCTGTCATTCATTCCGGTGATATGCTTTTGGTTTTGTGCAGTAATAATAGCCCCATGCCATTTTTTGTGCCCTCGCAGGCACAAAATTTTAAGGGTTCTCTTGGACTAGGAAAATGGGGTTTTCGGGATCTTGCAGCTGTATTCACCTGGAAAACAGCAACAAAAGTAGGTTGCTCCTCTGAACCTTGAAGCTGAAAAAAACCAAAATCATGACAGCATTCTCAGGTACTATCCAGAGGAGTAAAATCCTGGGTTTTTTTGACAGTTGAATGTTAGGAAACCAACTGGATTGGAGCATGTTCTATTTTAGACAGTCAGCTATCTTTGTTCAGCTCTCTGGGTTGGCTTTGCAGGTATAAGCTCTGCTCTGGCTGCTTCAAGTGAGGCCCTTTCCCTTTGGTGAAACCATCCCAGCCTCCTTCTACATGTGAATAAGCTGAACTCTCACAGTTATTTGTGCCTTCTCCCCTTGTCTCTCTTCTTTACCGTCCATGTCATGTTTGCTCAATTTAGTACACAACAAGTATTTCCCCTTCTTACCCTGAAGGGTCAAGTGAGCTCATGAAAAAGTCTGTCTGTCTCCTCGCATCACCACCAAGAGTGCCCATCAGGCCCAAGTGAGGCTGTTCTGTGTTGCTGAGCGATAGCTGATGGTGTGGAAAGGAGACAGGGGTTAATCCACGGGGCTGAGAGAGTATCTCAGCGTGTTTTAACTAGCAAGGGAGCCCCGATTGCTGGGAAGGCAGTGAGTCACAGGCCCACGTCTGTGTTTGTGTAGGTGTGTGTGAGAGAACGAGAGAGGCACACACGGCCCTACACGCTGCGCTGCTCAGGGACAGATTTATCGGGCTGCCAGTGGATGCAGCTCCCACGGAAATCAAGGAAAAATTATTCTGTCCTGTTCTTATTATTCTGCTTCTGGGCTCTGTCAGGATGCATCACGGCAAAGCCGTGCGGAGAATGGGATGTTTCTGTTTTTCAAAGGATCCTGGTTTATATGTGTAACATCTGATTCTATCACTTACAGCTGATCTTTGCCTTCTGGCCTCCCTGTTAGAACTCAAATTCTTCCCCAAACCTCTAAAATCTAGATTGGCAAAACTCCAAGCGTTACATTTCATGGCTATTTTTGCTGTTGTTTCTTGGCGGAATTAAATTGAGACCTTTTCAACATATCTCTGGAAAAAAGACACACACTCTGATCAGTCTCTAATCCAGGAACTGTAGAAGTTGCATCTCCTGGGTTATAGGTGCCTTTAATGAGCTGCTTCTGTTTGCCTCCCATAGTACAACTAACCCAGGTGGAGCTTCTGGAGGCAGAATTGTGTTTGATGACACCCGCACACACGCCACTATCACTCATATCATAGCTTGGTGTTACCCAAACTCGTTCCACTTGCTTTTTTGCCCTGTCCATCAGGAGACACAATACTACCCTGAGCTATACTATTAAGGGATTTACATGCCAGCTCAGCCATTTTAGGAAAGGGTCTGGTTCCTTTGGTGCACCCACTGAATTTTTAATCTTGGGGTCGGTAGATGAAGAATGGCACAAAGGATGGCTCGTACTTATAACTGTAAAGGAAACGTAAATCTCTCATCAAATGTGGCCCTGTGCTCCCCTTCCTTCCCAGCTGTGGTATTCAAACACTTCATAACTGTTCCTCAGCGTCCTTCCAGCACAGCTCTCAGTCAAGGCAGCTCCAATTCTCATTTCAGAGGTGGGAAATTGAGGTACAGAGATACTGTGTCATTTCAGGGTCACCCAAAAAGACTTAGAATGACAAACCAAACCTCGGCTTCCTCAGCTCCTACACTATTGTCCTTCCCCTCTGGAAATACAGGTAAATACACGTTTTTGAAAATGAGACACTGACAAATCACACAGGGAGCTCCCTTCCCAGCATTGATAAGCCATGGGGCAGGCATCACGCTGCCACGTAGACCACGCAGGGAGCCTGAGTGGCGGGTCAGGCACAGCCTCTCTCGGGGCTGGCAATTACCTGGGAGGCACCAGTGGGTGCTGGAAGAGGCTGAGCCCGTGGGTGGGTGCGGTGTTCCTAGAACGTGCTGCCTGGATCGGGGAAGGCAGCCATGCCCTGCGGCGCAGGTGCTTCTCAGAGCACCACATTTCAGGGAGGTGTCAGAGACAGACGAGCAGCCTGTTCCTCCCAGAACAAGTCTGGGTCTGTCTCCTCCTGGAGAAGGGATATAAAAGGGCAGCTGCAATAAGTGGCTGGTTTTTATCAGGGCACGTTGTGCAAATCAGACTCTCTGGGGTTAAAAAAGGTAAATTTGCTGAGCAGAAAGGGGGTTTTCTGTGCATGGAAACCTCTATATCACAGCCCCCTCAGCTTGAGGATATCTTGCATTTACCTGCGGATTGGGCTTGACCCTGGCTCCCAGAGATGCAATTAATTAACTGCAAAAGAGCTTCATCTTTTTTGTAAAAAGAAAATCCTCCCCCTCAATTTTCCAGCCCTACCACTGAGGTCCTAATGTCACTTTGGCCTCAAAACTTTGAAAGAAAAGAATAAAATATTTCATGTTGTTCTTGTTTGTATTAGCAATAATACATCTCTTGATTTTCTGACTCACGCTGGTTGAATTTATGGGGCAAAAGGTGCTGGGGTCTTTCAGCTTCACAGTGGGGCAGAAAAAGTGCTTGCTGGGGCTTGAAAAGCAATTGCATCATCACGTGTGTGAGACTTCCTTTGAGTACTGCTGAGGGGGGGTCGAGAGGAAGAGAGTTTTTCTTCTCTGTGCTTGTTTTGGTTTGTGAGTCTCTCTTATCACCATGCATCAGACCTGTGTTTATTGAATTTCCACCAGTCACTGAGATCTATGGCATGATTAACAGGAGGTACACACGGGGAGTGGAGAGGGTGCCTTAGGAAAGGGGAGGTGCTTGTGGCAAGGCTGTAATGATTTTCTTGTCCTTTGCATGGGAGGAACGCACACATCGAGTGTTTGTACAGCATCCAGCCCTGTGAAGCCCTGATGTGGTAAGAGCCTCCTGAGTAATATATTCGGAGTGATAAAAGTGGCTGCTATCTGCTAATGAGAGCGGTGGGAATGAGAAATGAATCCTCGGTTTCATCATTTTCCAGGAATGCAGTTCCTTCTGGCTTCCCAGCGCTCCATCTACCATCCAGCTGCCGTGTGGGCTGCAACTGAGCGTGCAGTTGGGAGAAGAGGGTAAAACACAGTTCTTCAACACACTGAGAATGCCAAAATAGTGTATTTGGGTACGTGACATAGATGTCTTCAGACACACTGACCTCGTGGTGAAACTTCTGGAAAAAGTACCAAGAGGGCTTTCTGTGAATGCAATACAGGGCAGGGAAATCAGAGCTTTCAAAGATCTGCAGAGACCAACAATTATTATTTAATAAGACTCAGTCAGACCTTTGACTGGAGGCAGAGTCTTGCACCAGAGCTGGGAAAATAGGTCTCACTAATGCTCTGTCACTGTAGCAGCCCTTTGGGAGTCTTCTTTTGGCTCATGTCTCAATTCTCTTTCGATTTTTTTTTTTTTTTAAATGTGGCCTTGCAGTTGCCAACATTTGGGGCTATAAAATTTAATAAAAAAATGTTTTTTTAGTAGATTTCTCTTTTACAGGGGAGAACAAAGGAAAGTTAAAGTATAAAACCTATGTTGCCTCCAAAACTGAGAGGAGAACCAAAGCCTTGGCATAAAACAAAAGGATCCACCTTAAAAAAAAAAAAATTAAAAAAAGTAATGAAGAGATTGAGTGTATCAACAATCAGCTGATGCCACCCAAGTGCACAGCGATGTACTTAGGCAGCAGTAAAGAATCAGTCATTATGTGTCAGAACATTACGTAATAATTTCGATGTTGTACAAAAATATCTCCATGGTCTTGTAATGTGCAGGAATTAATTACAACACCCTTTATGTTTGAAAAATTAGGTGACAGAGCAACTTTCTGGTCTGTTTTAAATTTAAACCAAAGGGGAGGAAACTGGAGAGATGATGAATGATTCTGTTATCAAATTTTGTGTATACAGGTGTTCTGATTATGTTTTCTCCTGTAAGCAGCTCCCACTGATCATGATCAAGAGGAAGGTGCTGGGCGACAAATTTTCCAAGAAAGAAGCCCAAAAAGTGGTATATTTTCCCCAGAGCAGATTGGTCTTTGATTTTGGCTCTGTCTTCTGTTTTCTTGGAAGTTAAGTCTATCAAAATGTCCAGAATTGCTTTACTTAGACACAATGAGACACTCTGGGCAATGCTGGATGGAAATGGAGAGGTGCACCAAAACTTATAAAAAAGACCACAGAAATCTTGAAAGAATTGGTGTTTTCTGACAAATGAGTTGGTCAGCAAGCATGGACTTCATTGCCAAGTGCTTTATCAAAATGAAGGGAAGTTTCTTTAATGTTGTTTAGATATGAAATCTTACTGTGAAGACACCTATCACTTACATATGAACACAAATGGCCTTTTTTTTTTTTTTTTTTTTNTTTTTTTTTTTTTAAACTGAGATAGGTTCTTAAATCTAAAAGCCCTGTAAAATAAGTAGAAAACAAGTCTCACAGAATTCTGTGAACAAGAAGGACTAAACAGTTTGGAAATCCTTGGTGCTTTGGATTTCTTTATCTCCTCTGAGTACGGAAAGATCAGATTTGTATTTAAATAACTGAAGAGTAACACAAACCCAGAAATCTTGCAATAAGGAGATGCAAAGTGACAGTGTCACAGGACAGCTACTATTTCCTGCACCAAGAGGCTCCTTTGACTCAGAAAGCCAGTGGCAGACACGTTTGTCTGTGCATTTTCATCGATGAACTGTGCCTCACCTCTAGTGTGGCACTATTATTTTCCACATGTTATTGTACTTTCTCAGCTCAATGAGCCACTACATAATAATCATATTTAGACATTAGATAATATTTTTCTTCCCATGGGAATACCTAGAAAAGCTAAAACAGAGTTTGAGGCTAACATTTTCCAAACAGACTTCTCATTCTGGAATTGTCAGGTTTCTAACTTGAGGGAACCTTGGATTGCTTTTCTGAAGACGTGAGCACCTACAGCTCTGTGCTGACCACATTTTCCAGCCATTAATTGTCAGATGTGTTTTCTCAATTTGGAAAGCTCTTGGCTTGATTTTTAGAAACTGCTGAATCCCCAAACTCAGTGAAAACCAGGCTCTGCTCAAGCCTCTGAACTCCTTTCCCCATCAGATGTTTTTGAAAGTCTTGGCAGTGGACTTCAACTCAAATTGTTGAAATCTCCAGCAGAAACAACATGACTTCAGATGTCTGATGAGAGACTGCATTTGTCTGGAGTTGGTCTATGATCCATTACTTTTGCTATTTTCAGTACTTGCATCCAAGATATTTCAATGCTAATTTATTTATTTTTTTAATGAAAGGTAGATTTCCCAGGACCCAACTGACCAATATTTCCCAACTCCTGCTTTATCTTTGTTCTTGGTGAAATGTCTGCTAGGCCTACAACCAGCTCTACAACTGGACTTTTCTCCACTCTTTTGGTATAGTACTGGACAATGTGGGCAACGTTTGTCAAGAGTACAGAAACTGTCTCCAAAATATTTCATAGGAAACCTGAAAATGCTTGAATGGGAAGATACAATAAGGATCATTGTGATTCTTGTAGAAAAGGCAAATAAAATCATTGTGCTTCCCTCAAGGAACTGGGATATCATTTATTGCAAAATTAAAATTATTCTTCCTAGAGATATGGAAGGCATTTGAGAGAGTAACAGTTTTCCATGGAACCTTCTTTTTTGTTTTTTTCTTTCATTTAAATGTTCTTAAAGAAAAAGAAACTGCAAAGACTTCAATTTGTCCTTCTTATCAACTCCAGCTCAATATTTTCTACATTTACTGGACGACTGATGGCATACTCAAAGAGAAGTTCTGCAAACTCCTCCTGAGACATGGAAATCAAAATTCAGTTTGCTTCCTCACTATAAGACTTGAGCAACTAGAACACAGATGCTGATTTTGAGAGTCTCAATCTCTGAGAGTTGGATACCAAAACCTGAAGCTTTATGAGGCCACTGGCACCCCATTTCTCTATAAAAAATTAAACTAAAGCATTTTCATTCAAGAACAATAAGCCAAGGAACACATGTTGGCTTGGTGACATCAGCCACCCTGTAGACTTTTTTTCTTAAAGTTTGCAAGCTTTGTAACCTAAAGTGTGTTGTCTGGGCAGAGCCCAAATCTTTCTTTATGGAAATGGGTATTTTAAACTGCTTCCCCCTTCCTCTTATAGCTCCTCATTTCAGGTTTGTATACACAGGTATCTGTTTTTACATAAACTTCTAAATGACCTTTTGGACTTTGCCTCAGTTAAGCTCAGCTCCTCAAACTAAAGGAAACCATTGCACTCTTTCCACTTTATCTCAGCACCTGCAAAGCTGACTGATATAATCCAGGGTAAGTGGGCCACTGCAGGAGAATTTGGTGCTCAAGGAGAATGTGTTTCCTGTTCACTGAAGAGGTAAAAATGGCATCACCATTCTGACTCATTCAAGTAGCAAACTCCTCTGAAGATCACATGCCTGCCGAGCCAATGTTATTTTTGGCACCTTTTCGTGGAAAGCTATGGGTTTTGTTTTGCCACATCTGTTCTCTCAAGTATATTTTGCTTTAGATGAGGCTGTTCCACCTTGTGATTTTTTTTCTTGACGGGGATGGGTAGGAGAGAAGGGGGTTGAGTTTGAATACTGCCTTGCATTGCAAAAGCACATTTTCATGGGAGAAAAAAGTTCTCCCCTCTGGGCCTTAAAGAGTATTTCCAGCTATTGTGTATATTCCCCAACCCTTACACTGTTTCTAAGAGAAATGATTTCTTTTGCAGATGTTGAAAGGAATACACGCACAAAAGGCTCTGAGGACTTTTATAAAAAACAGGGAGATGGGGCATACAGATGTGCCACAGACAAATGGGGCAGAGAGGGAAGAGAATATTGTGCAGAATATGTGTAGCTTTGAAAATCAGACAGACAGTGAGGGTGCAGTTTCAAGCATCCAAGGCTTGTAAGGCTGAGTTCAGAGGCCAGGCCGCGTTAAGCCAGCCCATTGTGTCACCCAGCAGGAATCAGAGAGACACAGTTTAGTGAAAGCCACGGGCTAATCTACAGTGTTTCTTTGAAATATGATTTTTGTTTTTTCCCGGCAGTTGGTTTTCATTGTGCTGCAGTGTCATTACTGGAATGGGGCACATTTTTGTTATTAGAGGGTAATTATTCGGGAGCTGCACATCGGTGCTTCAGTGGTGCATATGTGCGTGCAAGACAAAGCATGCACGCGTGTGTTTGTGAATGCACAAACTTTTAATAACTGTACCCAGAATTCCTTTGATTTGCAGATTGATGCATTGCTCTGGTTCACTTCGCATATATTTGCTTTTTTCCTTGCCTATGAATTCTCTGATTTGTATTAGGGAAGGATAACTTGGGTGTTTTTATGCTCCTTTTCTTTCTTTTCAGAAGTACAAACCCTGTACCCCCCTGCTTGATGACTCATTCCCTTCTCCTTCACATAAAACACCCTTTCAACAGTTTAGCAGTGAAAACATTAGGCCTGTCTCTTGGTCACAAGGTTATTGTTTTCATATCTCTTGGAGCAAGACCCTGGGATAGCTCCACTGACAAATTAGCAGTCGTGTTGAATGAACAATTATGTCAAGGCAGTATTAATCTGGGGGCCAAGCTGGAGCAGAGAAGGTGCCTGATTTCATAGAGGAGGAGGTGCTGAGAGGAGAACCTATGTGATCTCATTAGATAAATGCACAACACATACTGGTGGGATCTCATTAAATCTTTAACAGCTATGTATGTTTACATCAGCTTTCCTAAAGGAATGCCTGGTACTCATAGATAGCTGAAGTTTTTCTCATTAAAAATGGCCTTCCTTATATTAAAAAAAAAACCCTGTGAAGTAGGCACTCTTCTCCTCTTTTTGTCTCAGTGTAGACATCTACATAGGAAGTGGTTTTACCTCCAAAACAATATTTTAAAGGAGTGAATGTGTTATTGCAAGCCTCCTACCACCTCCAAGCTCAGGGGCCTCAGGAGCGTTACCATGACATTCTCCTGGTGTCAGGGTATTTTTTTTTTTTTTTTAAGCAGCAACTGCTCCAGAACAGGAAAGTTAATGCTTGCCTTCAATTTTCACAAGCTGGGATCGTCCAGGAAAACTGACACCAAAAATATTTTCATAGGTCCCCTCGCAAACCAAAACTGCTGAGTTTCACAGGGCTGCTCTGCTGAGGAGCTCGGCTTCCTGCGTGGGCGTTGGGCTTGCTGACTTACACACCAGGGAAAACTGAGCTCACTCCCAGCCAGTGGATCCCCATCCCAAATGCAGCCAAAACTCTTGGAGGCACCTGAGTGAAGCCTCCAGGACCTGTGGGTGGTGACAGACACTGTGACCCCTGCCAGATCTCTGATATTGCTGATCACCCACCAGTCAGAAGGGACAAGCCCTGTGAGGACGGTGAGGTATTGGAACAGGTTGCCCAGAAAAATCATGGCTGGCCTATCCCTGGAAGTGTCCGAGCCCAGGCTGGATGCAGATTTGAACAACCTGGTTTAGTGAAAGGTGTCCCTGCCCATGGCAGAGTTGATCTTTAAGGTCTCTTCCAACCCAAATTATTCCATCATTCCATGATTCTCCCAGGTTAGGGCAGCAAACCAAGAAGGGAGAGACCCAAAAGGGAAGGGAAAATGAAGGAAGACAAAGACGTCTGCTGTTTCAGCAGGAACATCTTTTACATAGTTGAAAGTCAACTTGCATTAATTCCTTGGCTCTCTCCTGACAGGGAATTAGCAGAGCTCCATGCGGAGTGGTTACGAGGTGCCACATCGATATCCATCACATAATCCCTCACATGGAAGAGAAGGGCCTTGTGCAATGGATCTGAACCCCTGGGCCACACGCTGGCTTTTCTCACTTAGTTTCTTAACATCTCCTCTGGTCCTGAGGATGCACTTTGCTAAACAAGCCCCTAACTGAAGGCTCACAGACAACTGCAGACGTATCCAGAGGCCAGGGGTGGAAGTCTGGGGATCGGGTTATAGTGAGCAATGTGGCTAAGCTAGTCTTGAAGTAAAGGTACCTCCTTATGATCTCTGTTTTTGGAGTAGCTAGATACATCTTGCCAGTGAAATGAGTATAGAATTTTTTTTCCTGTGTGTTTGTGGGATTTTTTTTGTTTGTTTGTTTTATTTTTAATTAAAATTTTTTGGTGTAATTTTGCACTTGGAAAAAACCTCCCTGCCTCCAAAGCTGTGCCTGTGAACCTCTGATTCCCCAGCTGTGTCCCTGACTCCCAGCACCACACACTGTTGAGATGTGCATCTATGATGTTTCTTCTGAGTCTGGCCACATTTTGGGGTACAAACCATGCCCTTTGAAAGGAAAACTACTCTGCTGCAAATGCAAACCTCAGCAATGCCCGAGAGAGGCAGCACCTCTCTGATGCTCAGGTGATGCCTTAGGTTTTAGCTTTTATATTTCTGTATCGCCCAGTGTGTAACTCTGAAGCTCCTTGTAGCTCCTTAGCTGCTCTCTTAGGCCAGACAGACACAACAAAGACTCTCCGAGCTTGCTGTTCAAGGACACTCAGAGTGTCCTAGGCCCAAAGGTGTAAGCTAGGGCTGCGAGAGAGAAGGAGATATTGAAGAAATTACATCATTAGCCAAAGTTTTAATTGGTGAATTTATGCTGATATGCAAACGGATCAAACCTGTAACAGTGTGAAGAACTTGTGACTCATTATCCGTCTTGGGGTCCATTTTGGAAGCAGCCTCTGGCTCCCCAAGGTGTACCTTTAAAGGCCTTTCAAATAAATACAGACCTTTATTCCCTTACTCCTGTCTAGTCTCTGTTTCTAGGTAGCTGGAGAAGGCATCACAGGTACTTGGTCTGTTCACCATCCATGCACCTTGTGATACCTTGGAGAGGTAAGGGCTACAGACAGGAGCATGCCATTATCTATTTCAATATTTTGGCACTCTGGACTATTTCAGTTCTACTTTCCTTAACCTCAAAATGAGATTAGAGCCAGACTCATGTCAAGTGTCCCACAGCTAACCTCTAAACTAATTTTTTATTGCCTTGAATAGAAGGATTGAGAAAAATATTTATAGTCCCTGGAAGAATAGTAAAAGTTTGCAAGCATTTAGGGCTTTTACTCAATAAACCTTTATGTGCCCTTCATGCACCCATTCAGCTCTGGGAAAAAGTAAAAAATAATAAATAAATAAATATAAAAAGCACAGGGAAGTTGTGCTCTGACAGTAAGTCGAAAATCTCATAAATTCCAGATAAAACCAATACCCACATGTTGTAGGAACCCATCTGTAGTCAGCCTATTGCACAAGCCCAAAAGCAGGGAGAAGAATTTAGATGGTTCAGGTTTTCCTTCAGACTTCTCACTTATCTTTTTACATTTAAGTCAAAATGGTCTCAAACCTTTCAACACTCTTTTTGGGTTTTTGTTTGTTTTTAACTGTGCCCACATTCTCTGTGATTCTTTTAATCTGTTTCCTTTTGGTGTTTTGGATCAATCAAAGTTTCGCTCCTCATATCTGCAGTCCCTGAATGACTGTATGTCCATTCCCACCTCCTGAATACCTGATGTCTCACTCACCTCACCTTCCATGATTTTTCTCTCTCATTGACTGTGCCTCTAAAACTCTCTTTTTTCCAGGGAAGACCTAGATGAGTGCAACCTCCTGGCTCACCCCCTCTTTTGGGGGTTTACTGTCCACCATGGATGAAAGGAGCTCCTCATTTTTCTGCTCACACACTGCTAACCCCACCTGGCTGGCAAATAAATACTCAGGGTTGGCATAAGTCTTGGTGCAAAGAACGAACAAAAATTTTTCTTCCCCTGTCTCTGCAACACTGCTTTATTTCCACTTTTCTGTTTTTCAGATTTCTCCATAGCCCAGCTCATAGGCTTCTGCAGCCCATGGCCCAGGAGCTCACACTGTAATCCCATGACCATATCACTGATGAGTACAGCTCATATAAATAATTAGCTATAGCAAAAGTAAAGGTGAAAGCCTTTGTAGTTTCCATGTTAGATAAGGCACAGATTTCATATGAAGAATAATGAGGAACACCAGCAAAAAGTGAAAAAACCCGACTCCCCAAGATGGCAAAAATTACTCCCAGTTATTACCAGGATTTTGCTATGTTTTTTTTTTTGAGGTTGAAACTAAACTTGGGACAACACTTTGCTGATATTCATATGAAGCACTGTAAAAGTCCACACCAATCTGAGCAGGTGAGACAAAGTACAGAGGAAAGGAAAAATCAATGCCTTGCCTTGGGAAAAATAGAGCTGAGAAGCTGAGAGATGAAATGTCTCGCAGAGCAGATCTCAAGGCAGAGCTGAGAACCTAACACAGAGTAGTTTGGGTCGATCCTTTGGGTACAATTCATGCAAAACCTAGTTCATCAAGTGGATATGAAATATTCAATACCCTGAGAATCCTCTGCTCTGCAGCGCTGTCTGTGGAGATGTTGACCTGTCAATAAATCGTTTGGTCAGGCTGCCCAGGCCTTGCCCACGCCTTGCCCACGCCTTGAAAATGCACTTTGAGAAGAACATGCCATTTCCAGCACAGCAGCCCTCAGGACAAACACACTCACATTGCCCTCTCCTTAACACTGGTCCAACTCCAAATCCGAGGAGAGCACAATGCACATTTTCGAGGCCAAGGTGAGAGCATGCAGGAGAGGCTGGGCAGAGCCACCACAGGTCCGTGTTTTGCAGCTCTTCAGTGCACAATACATTTCTGTAGTTTCACTGGCTGTGGCTTGTCTGATCCAGTTACAGTCTCAAATATGATCTGATTCCTGAGGGGATACTTTTTTTCC
>VYZQ01025453.1:3707-24019 GCA_013400655.1 Mystacornis crossleyi | reverse complement strand
CGCGCGTCCGCCGGCGGGGTCTGCCCCGGGTGACGTCACGGGCCGGGCGGCGGGAGCGCCGCGCCGCCGGGATCGGGATGGAGGCGTGGGAGTGTCGGGCCCTGCCCGCCCCTGCGCTCCGCTCGCTCCGCGGCCGCTCCCTGCGGGGCTCTGGGCTCTGCGGCGTCACCCCGGGGGGGCGGGGGCTGCCTCGGCGTGAGCCTCGCGTGTGTTTGTGTTTCTCCGACCGCCTGTTTAGGACTCAAAGTTACTTTTGGCAATGCAGTCAGTGCTTTGGATGCTTTGGTAAAATCTTTGTGGCTCCTCTTCTCCAGCAGTCACGCTGGTGTGCATTCTTCCATCGTTTCTGTCGCTATACAGATGGGAGAGCAGGGAATGTGTAGCAAGGAGGAATGAAATCAGGAGTGGTGGAAGTATGACAGCCAGGAGGGAGAACTGATGAACCCTAGAAGAGGCTTGAAAGGGAAAAATTGAGTCCAATGGGAGCTTAACAAGTAATAGCAGCAGGTTTGTGAATTAAATGTAAAAGGACCTGAAGAAGAGTTTGAGATGGGAGGGGCTTGAGAAAATTTAGTTGGTGGGGAGGAAGTGTTACAAACTGAACCAAATGAGAGAGATAGGTGGCCTGTACGTTCTGTGGTAGAAATAAACGCATCCTTAGACCCAGCTGTATTGCGAAGGCCTAATTAGGGTTTTCAGCCTGCAGTTACATTGTTAGTAAGTCTTCATCTGAATTTTCAAAAGCCATTTAATCGTCGTTTTTTCTGTTCCTGCCACCACACTATTTCTTCTGTTCCTGTGGGAACTTAAATTCCTTACTTGCTCCTCTGTGACTTTACTGAAGTCTGTGCTGTACCCTTGTGGCAGGAGTGACTTTCTGTAGGGTGTTACAAGATGCAACAAAGATGACCAATGGTTGCTGGAGCCTTCTTTACGGTTATTAGTAAAAAGGAAGTAAATGCAGTGATTAATACTTTAATTTTGGCACTGAAGTTTATACAAGTGACCATTACAATTGGATGTAATCCATAAATACTCCTTCTCTCTGTAGAGCCTGTGTATTGTAGTGGCCTTTCATTTTGTATCAAGACATATATAATTATAACAGTTCATATTTAATTTTGAAAAGTAAATTTATGAATGTATAAAGATTACTATGTATGTTTTGCATTTAAGGAGAAATTATGGTAAATAAATAACTTCCTCCAGGGCTGTGCTAATTCTTCTCAAAAGAATAGCTATGGCAAACCAGCCGGTTTGTTCTGTGGCAGTGCTGAACTTGTTAAACACCATTTGCATAGTTTGGGTCATTTAAATGGAGTGGTATTTAATTACTGGAGTAAGCCATATAGCATTTGCAAAGTCAGTGGTTTAAGTCTTATGCATTAAACATCGCATTTTTCCACTTCTGTTCACTTTCCAGTGTTCTTGGGTTACAAAGTCCTTTTTGAGATGGCAGGAGTGATTATACTGGAATATAGAGGTGTAGAGTCTGAGAATGGTTTGGATTGGAAGGGACCTTAAAATTCATCTAGTTCTTAATATAGAACCTATATTAATGTATTACAGAGGTTTTCTCCACTTCTGCATTAACACTGCATGCTTTTCACTTCCTTAAGTAATTCAGCATGTAGAATGTTTCTGTTTTGCCTGCTGAACTGGACAAATGGTTTTGTGTCAGCATTAATACAGAGTAAGCTGTGGATAGGAGCTGCAGTAAATACAAAGAGTTTGTTTGGCCACTCCTGATACATACATCGTTCTGTATTGTTACTTTTTTGTTTCATGTACTAGACATTATTGACAATATTTCCATTAGCTTTATATAAATATTAAATTCCTTAATCATCTTAAGGGTAAGATTCTATCAAATCTATCAGAGTCAATAGAGTTACTAAATTATTTGAGCTTAAGTATGTTGTGGTTCACTAGTAATCATGGTAGCTCTGCTTACCCAGGCAAACATTATTTCACTGCTTTAGGCTTATTTGGTTTTTATTTTTCTCTTTTTCTGCTGCATATTAGTTGGGAATTATAAGGAGATGGGATGAAACAGTATAGAAGAGTAGCAGTTCATGATAGGATATTAAACAGCTATTCCCTGCAAAAGAAAGGAAAAGGTATGGTGTTTTAAAGGGTTGCTCCTGTGCTGGTTAGATGTGATAGGTTGGCGAAATAAGTTGTATTGTTGAAAAACAGGCTACCATGGAAAGCAAAACTTATATTAGCAATTCTTTCGAGTGTCTGGCAAGATCATTAGGTTCAAGATGTTGCAGTGAAAAGGCTGCTTTCAGCTTGCAGTGTGAACTTTGATTATTTTAAGTCTCATTAATGCTGTTGGCTAGGGAAGAGGCAGGACTTGGAAGCCCTCCTTTAGAGAGGTGTGTTGTCCTTGGTTCAAACCTCTCTCCCAAAAGTTCTTTCTGAGGTTATTTGTGTGAAATTCGTCTCTTGAAATCAGTGTCTAACGTATACATCTGATCTGGTTTTAGGATGACTTCTCTCCAGAGTTTATTTTTGAATGGAAGTGTGCTCCTTCCCAGTAGAAGATGGTGATCCTAATATGTGATCATGGAGAAGGGGATAAGTTCAGTAGAAGTGTTACCTTCCAAATCATCTCAGGTTACAGCTGTAAAAGTGGTGGTCAAAGAGCCCGAAACAAAGCAAACCCAAAGAGGGAAACGAGTGGGATTTGTGCTTGTCCATGCAGGTAAGATGTGGAAGCAGAAAAGCTGAAGTGGAAGTAATGCATATTTTGATATCAAACTAGATATCAACAAAAATTTTATAGTGGCTTTGGACTACTGGTGTGCTAATAAAGTGACATTAACTCTGCGTGCACTTCTGGGAATGGGGAGTTTGATTGGAAGTTGCACTGGAAACTCTTAATCAAGATGTAGCTATTTGGGTGTTCTGGATGGTATTTTTTTTCTCCTTGACAAAGAAAACCCCTAAATTTAAATGATTATAAAATGTCATATTCTGCAGTTGTCTGCTAAGTTTGACAAACCTGCAAAATGGGGGAGATATTTCAGTCTTTTCTTTACCTATGGAAAGACCGAATAAAGTTGTTTCATAAGTGATGGTTTCTGTCTAACTTGTCCATGAGGATAGTCCAGCTAAGGCCTTCTGAAACCTCCTTGGGCTGTTTGTTATAGAACTCTTTTTATCCTTTTGAGATTTTCCTTCCAAGTCTATTTTTTTGATCTTGTTCATGTTTGAGTTACTCTGTATTCTTTCCACATGTAATGAAGGGCTCCTCTACTCAGATCTGATACAAAAATTACGTGTTATGTGTGTCTTGCTCATAAATTCTTTATACATGGGTTCTTTATTAAATACTATGAATCATGAAGTTAACAGTGCTTATATCTGGGTTTATATTTGTTTTGAGCATCTCTGTGAGGACATGAGGTGAAATAGAGGAAAGTGGCTTGGTGATGCCTAAAATATATGAAAAGCCAACATGTTACTTGATTTATAACATCATTAAGGTTAAAAAAACCCAAACCTCAAATAATTTATTTTGGGTTGATATTTGTTGACCCTGGTATTCTATTTTAAGGGCAAATGGAATTGCTCAATATAGTGTCCTTTACTGAGTCACTTTGGTAGTAGTATTAAAGCTTATTTTATTAGAGTTTCTCAAAATTAATATTTCTAAAAGTGAGCAAAGGGAAGTTGAGATAAATACAAGCACATTTTTAAGTGCAAAACCTGGTAACCCAGAAGTAGATTTTAAATATGAGTGTGCTGCTTTAGTTTTTCTGATGCTGCATTTAGTTGAGTGGTGGCATTGATAAATTTTTCAGTATGAAAACAGAGGCAGTGGCTTCAAAATAGGGCACAATCATTCAATTCAGCAGGATAGGTATAAAGACTGAAAATAAGAAAAAGGTGAAAAATCTGTATGATTTTCATTTCAAGGAGCTAGCTCCTTGCTCTAAATCGGGAGTAACAAGCTCTAAAAATGTAGCGTAAACGTGGGAAAATGAGCAGAATGGTAATTGTGGTAAAAAGAAAATCAGAGTTTGACTTAAAACTGAGAGTTTTGCCCAGTACTGAACAGTAAAGAAAAAATCTATGCTGGAAATCCTCCAAGAATGAGTGAAACTGGAATCTCTTAGAACGGGTTTATAGGAAGAGATTGATGCTCATATATATACCTGCATGCTTCTGGATATATGCTCTGCATCCTGTATTTTACTGAGTGTGTTTGATTGTATGTTGGAATGCATAAAGTTGTCAATCACTGATACAAAAAGGAAATGCCAGCGTAATCTGGAATAAGGAACGCTGTATCTGCCCGTGTCTTAAATCTCTACGTGAACTACGGGCTGTAGCTCGCCAGGTGCTATAATGTATTTTCCTTTTGCTTCAATTGCAGGTGCAGGTTATCATTCCGAATCCAAAGCTAAAGAGTACAAGCATGTGTGCAAAAGAGCCTGCCAGAAGGTATGTGTTAGCAGCTCCACAGTCCTGTACTGGGTACACAAGGAACACCCTTGGTAGGGTTCTCCCTTCAGTAGGAATGGACATATCTGGGCCTAGCTGCTCGGGCTGTATGTGTTTATAGAGGGACATGAGAGAAAACGGAGCAGAAACGGTTAATGTGACACAGAGACAGGACTGTGCGTGGCCGTGAGGTGCAGCAACATTCTCATCAGTGCTGGCAAATAGCAGACACCAAAGGAACAGTGGGAGAACAAGAGAAAGTCACAGTGGTATCTACAAGGAGTATTCCTACAGCTTCCTGCACTGCTCCGGGGTTTCTGGAGCCAAGTATGGTGTCTGTATTTTGATTTCATCCATGTTCACTCTTAGGAGTTTATTTAAACTCTAGCATCCAGGTTGCTCTGTGAATGCAGGCGTTTCTAGAATTATTTTCTTCTTGATAGCTCTTACCCTCTTAATAGGAAGGGCGGCAGAAACAGGAAAAACAAAACAAAAAAAAAATCAAAGCTGGAAAGGGAGAAATGGCAAGACTTTAATTTCCATTGAAACTAATATGTTTTTTTTTTTCATCTCTTCCAAGAACTTTGCTTTGGAACTGGCAAGTCCTGTCTATTAAGTGTTGAATGAGTAGCTGGAAGACCTCTCTCTAAAATTTTTAATGTCTTTTGCTTTCTCCAGGGAGAAGGAGCTTGGGAGCTTGGCAGGATTTTTAGAAGAGTCTGAGTTGGTCTCTGATAATTATCACTTTGTGTTACAGTTTGTTTCTCAATCCTAATACCAATCTAATTTTGTAATGAGAGGCCTCACAAACCATCCAAACTTAACACTGGCTTTATTAGCCCTGGTGAAAGTAATTTTCCAGCTAATTATGTGAGATCTACTGTTGAATTCAAGTCCAGTTTGAGATTCTGTGTGGCTACTCTTGAGCTGAGTAGCCAACATAAATAACTTGTGTGAACAAACAATTTCAGGTTTGTCTTGCAGCCTTAGTTGTTTTCTGGGGTTCCTGAGAGAGCTTGACTGTAAAGTCTTGTTCAGTGTGGCTCTAATAAATACTATTAAGCTCTAGAAGTTCATTGCTGTGTGTGTATATAATTGGAAGGCAACATTATCTTACTTGATTGGTGTTGGCTTTTAGATGAGGTTGTGAAATTCCCTTCAATTTTATGATAATTGCCATATGTGATACTGGAAATTTTTGAATTGAATCTTGGAAGGAGAATTTGAAGCGTGTTGACTGAAAAATGTGTTTGAGGACATCAAGTATAAGAAGTTATTTTGATATAAATTTGACTGCAGAAATCTGCTACTAAATGCAGTGTCACAATGTCATAGGAGTATAAGCCTACCTTCAGATCTGCCCTCCCATGGTTCAGACTGACTGTTTCCAGTGCATCTTGTTCTTACGCCCTCTTACATTTTAAACTAATTTGGTGAAGATTTTATTTTATACAGGACTAGGAAAATGTAGGGCTCAATCACAGAATAATAGAACTTCCTAATCATAAACCAAAATTTCTGTTTTACAGGCAATTGAAAAGCTACAGGCCGGTGCTCTTGCAACAGATGCAGTGACTGCAGCACTTATAGAATTAGAGGTATGAGTTTCTGACTAGTAGTAAATATGTCTCTTGGGTAAATCTTGCCAGACTTTTCCGTAGGAGGGTATTAAATGGGAAATCTCAGTGGATTTTTGTTTTTGTGCTACACTAATTTTCTTTTGCCTTTCCACTATATTTTGGTGTAAATGTGTTTAAGGGCTTTATAAAAATGCGAACTGAATAAAGTTTTCTAGTTGGTGCAGTTTGGTTGTCATCTTGGGTATACCTTATCAGACAGTCTTTATCCTTCAAGAATAAATGCAGTGATTAAAGACTTATTGAACACTTCATAAGGAACTTTATTTCTGACTAGCTGAGTTACAGAGAGATTGTTCTTAGAGTGGGGAAAAATATGCTACTGGTCCTCTGTGCAGAGGAATAGGGCAAGTAATGCTTTTATTTCAGGACAGTACTTGTTAATTAAGATAGAACATCTTGATGAGCAGCTGTTTGTGATGTTTTGGGCAAATTGTCTTTTTGGAGTGATGAGATTTTTATAGTATCTGCCTTCAGTGAAGGTCCCCATGAAATAATGTAGAAGTGAGTAAAGCTAAACATTTCTGAGATGTAAATGAGGCAGTTTGGTCATTGACCCATATCCACTAATCCCCCGTGACAGTAATGATGGAAATAGGTATTCTTCTTCTCCTCTAAGTAGTAATTGCTTCTTACTCTCCAACTTTATTAGTAAAAAAAAAAAAAAAAAAAGGAAGGCAAGGTAAGTGTTGTGCTGTAAAAATCATTTCCTGCATTTGGAATTTTTGATAGTATTCCAAGAGGATTAGCAGTGGATTTGCTTACCCACATGTTGGGAAAGTGCTCATTAATGTACTTGATGGGGCTAGCGTAAGGCAGGCAGTAAGTGCATACTTCAGTGTGTGTTAGACGTGCTGACTGGGAGCCAAGGCTTCAGTCCCACTGCTAACTTGGCAAGTGCCTTGGCTTTCAGCACTGCTGTGGGTCTCGCTGAGCCGTTCAAATACGCTTTCATGTGTTATCTCACACGTTATCTTACACGAGTATAGCTCGCAGAAAGCAGAGGGTATCCCTCTAATGAAATTATTTACGATGCACTTCCCTAAGGTCACTGAGGCTGCTCTTGCTCCACGAGACTGGTTTGTGTGTCAGCTCCCTTCTCAGTGGAAAACAAAAATAAAAATCTGCTTTGGGTTGTGATTTTTATCGTGTTCCTGAGCTGCAGAGGAAAACATATTTTGAGAAGCTTAACCGAACAGTTGTAGATCACTTTGCAGCTGTGTCTGGGGTAAATATTTTATATGTTTTTGTTATCCCCAAGAGGCTTTTCTTTTACTTTAATAGATTTGCATACTCTGAAGTAGCTTCTGTAGAACAAGTTATGGCTTTAAGATAAAATGAAAAAGTTTTTTCCAGTTACTCCAATCAGAAATCTTCTTCTCCTTACTGGTCTTGCTGTTACTGTGCTGATGCCTGTCATCATTCCACTTTCTGGTTCTGCAATTGTCTTAGGTAGTATTTTTATGTGTTCTTTAGCACAAAACCTTTCTTTTTACCTTTTTCCTGTGTTTAAGATGAAATGTTATTTTGTTCAAGTTGTACTGCAGTTATTAATGTAACAATTTGCTTTCATTTATTCATTGAGTGATTTATATAATCTCTTAATTGGGGATTCTGTCTGTTACTGGTATAGGGAATACTGGGTTTGGGATTTGGGCTTCGTTTAGATTAAATTAGTTAGTTATGCAGTTACATTGAGGAAAAGTCAAATTTATACTCAGAACAGAAAATGGTGGGGTTTGCAGTGGCAGTTTTTTGGATCTGGTATGAGAAACTCCCAAGTGTTAGATTGTCAGCTTCCAAAATATGGAACGGTTTGTATCTACTCATACCTCATTCGCAACACCACCTCCAGACATCTCTGTCATTTCTGGAGCTGCATCTTCTGGTTTAGTACTGGTAGTTTTTCTGTTGCTCTCTGGAAAACAAATTGCACGTGGCAAGTCACCAAAGCAATCAGAATAGTGTTTCTCATTAAGTGCAAGATTTTATGAGTGAAAATACTGCTTTGTGTTGATGATCTCTAGTGAGCTGCCACTCCTTTTTGTTTATGCTTTAGCATAAATGTCAAGTGTTTTAGCATTTGGAGTTGGCAAATACATAACAAAAATCCGTGTGAAACTATGTTTTCTTGACTCTCTGTAACACAAATGAAGATACAGAACAACAGAAGATTGTATTAAATGATAACAGATTCCATTGTAAACTGTACTGACTGTAATGTCTTGATATTTTGGTTCCTGTAGGACACACTGCTATGAGTTTATCTGAAATGTTTAGTCACTTTAAAAGTCTGAGAGAACTGTAAATGTTGTATTCCAAAAATTTGTAGTCTTTGCAAGGCACAAATATCTTTTCGTGGAAATATCACAAAAGATGGATTTTTTTTTCCTCAGTTCCGCTCAGTTGCACAACTCCTGTTACACAGGATTTCAGCTCGTCCAAAAGGCATCACTTCAAAGACTTGTTGAGGCACAAGAGTTGCTCTTGATCTTTTATGAGCAAGCTGACAGTTTGCTTGTGGTATGCTGTGTTTTGTTTTTTCAGGCTCTAAGTGCAGAAAGAACAGCCTTTCTTTGCTGGACTGTGTGACTCTCAAGTGAAATGGTGTTCTGTGAATACAATAATCTAACAGTTAACTAGAGGAAAAGGTGAATTTCTTTTGCAAAGGAACAAGACTGACACAGAATACTGTTGAAACAACTGTGCTGGTCTTCATAAGCATCAGCTGTATTTGATAAGGTCATTAAGGCAGGTATGTTTTCTGGTTTGAGAGCTCTGTCATTGCAGAGAAACAAATGTTACCTCTATCAGCTTTTGGTAATAAAATGGTCTGGACAAGGTATTTAATGAGACTCATTATTTACTGTTTACTTCCACAAAGACATTATTGCAGTACTGTTACTTTTTGCACTCTTGCTGTCAGCCACCGTACGATGCCTGCATTTTTCTTGAAACACAATGGAATTATTAAACAGGGTTTTTTTTTTGTGGGCAGGAGGAGACCCCATACAACCCACTTAAAATGTGCTGTTTTCAGCAAAACCAGATGCTGATTTGCATTTATGTCTGGCTGTGAGAGAATGATGCAATTTCAAGCTTTTCTTTGACTGTAGAGCGCTTAAGGAAGTCTACTGGTCAGGTAGACTAGAGACAGGAACATGAGGTGGTTGCAAAGAGTGGTGAAGATTCCAAATTGTTTCTAAGTTTAGTGTAATCCTTTATTAATATGTGTGTAGATTACTTGTTCCTTTGTCTGACTTCTGTAGAATGTTCTTTATGAACATCATTTAAATTGGGAATTAATATGATTAATGGGAAAGTGGATGTGACATTTTGGGTTCAATCTCCTTGCTACTGAAATTGCTCAGTTTATTTTGCATGTTGTTGTTGTGGATCAATGCAAAGAATGTCGTACCTGTTGTTACACTCAAGCAGTGTGTTTCTGTGGTTGTCAGTGAAATTTTGCAGTGAAAGAACCTTTTTCTTGATGAATTGTTCTTTTTTTCTGTTTTTTGGGGTTTTAAAAATTATTTTCCTAGTAATTAAGACTTTTGAGTATACAGTCTTAGTCCCAAGGACTTCTCTTTCAAGCAGAAGCAGCCTTATTGTATTAAGGCAGTCACCATAGATGAACTTTTAATGGGGTAATGAACTGGAAGTTGTTAATTCTAGTTAAAAGCAGTACTATGATGTTTTGCTGCAGACTGATGAACAGTAATTTGTGACAAAGGTGTTGTCTAAAAACACTTTTGCTGGTGTAATTGAAAGGGATGTGACTCATCCTTGTAGACTATTGATTGTTGTCACAGAATTCCCACAGAAAAATAACTTCTAAAATTACAGTATTTGAAACGAAATGCCTGTAGACTTTGAATTTCTTTTGGAAGTGACAAATAAGCCACGGCCAAAACTGTATCAAAGATGGATGGAATGTTCTTTTGCGTTCATTGAAAACCGAGCATTTTAACTGTTTGCCTAGACATAAGTGTTAGAGTTGAGTAACTTCTTCAAGCATTCCAACCTTGACCACAGCTAGAAACTTCAGGATGTATGTATTTGCTGCCAGAACATTTATAATACATTTTTGAAGTAAAAAGGATTCTAAAAATAAAAATGATACCCTTAGAAGTTTGAGAGTTTTTGCAAGATGGGTAGCTTAGGGAAATGAAACTCTTATTTCACATCTTAAAGCTTTCTCTTACCTCCTTTGCAGCACATTGACGTGGTAAGCTAGAGATAGTTTGTGGGGTAATTGCCAGGAAGTCTAGTATTTTTCACGTAATTGAAAACTTACATTTTGTTAAAATGCTTTGAATAACCATTTGTCTTTTCTCTCTTCCTACTAACTTTTCTGTGGTAGCAAGGCTTGCTGTTGACATCCCGAACTCAGGCTTGGTTTGCTTACTTGTCTTTCAGTTTCCTTAGAAACACAAAGGCTGATTGCTGCTTGTGGTTTTAAATAAAAGTATATTTCTGAAGATACCTTTCTGTCTTTTCCTATCTTCTCTTTTCCTGGACACATGCTTTGGTTGAGTTCTTCAGGTCTTGCTGTGCTGCATTTTTCTGTCTAAGGGTTTGAAGAGACTTTCACTTGGGTCAGTTTGTTTCTTCCCTCTTTGAAGGCATTCATGCTTCTGTTTTAATATTTCTGCATTCCTTAGAAGTTTTGAATTTTCGTTTCAAAATACACCTTAATGTTCATACATTCATTATATTCCTTCACTTGTATATCAGACTCTTGAAATCTTTTGGTCAGACTTCGCAGAGATTTGTGTTTTCAAAAAGAGATTGTATTTGTGTGGTGTATTTCATGTCTTTGCCTATTCACAGAAGTAGGTGTGAATGTCGTTTCCATTTTTTTTTTAAAGGTTTTCCCCTACCTTGTTTCAAAGGCTTTTATCTCACCTCAGAGACACTCAGATACCAAAAATTCCGTGGGTTCACACCCAGTTTCTCTAAAGCTGTTTTCAGATTGCCTTTCAGATGTGTGAAGTTAAACCATCTTTCTCTTAGGAATCCTGAGACTGTTTTCTTAACTGAATGCAATGTAATTCTAAAGCTAAGTGAAACGCCACAGAAATTTTGAACAGATGCTTGGAATTTGGTCTTTATTTCTTTTTACTGGAGAAGTTACTTGTGTTGTGACTGATTGTACTGGTGTCATGGTTTGACACTGGCCCAGCGTCAGGCACCCACGACAGTCGCTCGCTCACCCTCCCCTATCACAGCTGGGCAGAAGGAGGGAAAAGAGGAAAGGCTTAACCGAGGCGNCCAGCACCTGGAGCACCTCCTCCCGCTCCTTTTCCACTGACCTTGGTGTCGCCATGTTGTTCTCCCTCACATATTCTCACCTCCTCCTCTCCTCTGGCTAGCAGCAAAACTCCCTGACTTTGTTTTGATTTTCTTCTTGAATATGTCATCACAGAGGCATTACCAGCCTCTCTCACTGGCCCAGTTCTGGGCAGCAGCATGTCCATCTTCAGAGCCATCAGCCATTGGCTCTGCGAGACATGGTGGGAAGCTCCCAGCAGCTTCTCACAGGAGCCACCTTTGCAGCCCCCACTGCTACCCAAAACCAGACTGTGCCAAACCAATACAACTGGTAAGATTCCTTCTGAGTCCTAATATGAGAATTACCCCACCCAAGAGATACCTGCAATTTGATGTGGAGTTCTTATTTATCAAAAATTCTGTAGTACTATTATAAATATTCTGTAGGGAGAAATAAGTGACATTCCCTTTGTCTTTAGAGCCTCTGAGTAAATTATTTCTTGGTGCATCCTTGAGGTTGTGCCAGTGAAGGTGCTATGCCAAAGCATGTAGCACATCTAGATCCTCAGAAATAAAGTGAACTCTGTATCCTGTGTTTTTTCCCTATCCTCTTTTGATTATTACCTTTACCAGATAATAGAGACCTTTTGTGTCTTGAGTGCAGAAGGAATCTTGACAGTGTTATCAGAACTTCTTCTCTGGTGGGTCCTTCTTACTCCCTTTATTTGGCCGTGACATCTACTCTTAAGATAACAACTGTCTCCGCTTTGTGGCAGCGGCAAATCTCTGGAGCACAACATTTTTCATGTTTGCTATTTCTTTTGAGTATAATGCATTGAGTGAATGTTTTTGGAACAGAACATTAGAGATTTGTCTCCACACTCACAGGTCTTTGCACTCTGATTACCCAGGGGCAACGAACTTGGACAGCGCTAGAAGCAAGCATTGTTCATCCTAAGAATTCCTGGGTTTACTGTGTCTTCCAAGTACCTTTCACTGTTCTCTTTCAATTCCTTCCACCACTTCTCTGCTCTCTTTTTTTTCTAAACTTCACTGACTTAATTTTCGTCATATTTGTAGAGCCTGGGGAGCAATGAAGCCACTTAAGCCAGTGGCTACTCTGAGTCTTCTCCCTTTTCAAGGCCATCATCTGTTTTTAAACATATTTTCCCCTGTCCATCCCACTTCTATTGAAAGTTATTTGTGTGCTCTAAACTGTAAATGTTTCAGTATCCTAAAATCTTTTCAAATTTACTCACTTGCTGTGAGGTGTAGCTGTCAAAATGAACAACAAAATGAATGTACACAGTGAATTGGAAGAAGTCCTGTGGTGTGGGATAAAACAGGATAAAATCTTGTGCTGCTTCAGAAGGAAAAAGCAGAAAATGAAGGCCAGCTTTGTGATTATGTATTGATCAGGGATCTTGTTCTCGTGATTCTTCAGGAAGATGGTGTTTTGGTGACTCAAACACTGAGAACACTTTACGTATCTCTGTAAATTAGAATCAACATCTTGCAGAACAGATTTTGAATTTACTCACTACTTGCTCATTTGAAAGTTAATAAAAGCTAACTGACACCAGGTTTATTTTTCATTTCTGTGGGCTCATCTCTCTTGTTTCTTTGAATTCCTTGCAAATTAGTATGTACAAAACCCAACCAGTTCACTTAACACGTAAGGCAGAACTTTGAGCTGTTTCCAGTAATTTGTTTCCTGATTCAGCTTTTATTACTCATCAGTGAAATAAGATGTCATACTTCTACAGTACATGTTCACACGTGGTCTAGACAAACATTGTTCTTTGTCATATCAGATTGTTACACTGTTGTAATTTAAACATAGGAAACTCTGAAAGCGAGCAGCATCTCTCTGAAATTGGATTTAGCTATTATCTCTCTTTGTCCTGTATTCCTTTTGTGCTTGCATGTAGAAGAGGGGATTGTATTGAGCTGGCAGTGTGACTGCTGAACTGTGATACTTTTAAACTTTGTGGTTTTAAAGTCCATTTCTGATGAAATGGAAGGGTAGAAATGGGGTTTAGTTCTAGCATGCCAAACTTACTCTTTGAGAACCTTGGGTTTGTTAAAAGCCACAGAAGGTGTTAACAAAAAAGGAGTTAGGTTTATGATGTTGTTAAAATGTTGTTCTGTACTTTCTATGAAATAACTATTGGTTTTTAGCCAAGAAGCTTTCAAACCACAGTCCTTATGCTAACGGTCAAATAGAAATTTTATAAAGTGAATTGTTAGTGATGCCAGTTCTTCATTTCTGCATATGGAGCTGCAGTCATGGGCTTAGAATCTTCACGAAAAGGACAGTTCTGTTTTGCTGCTGTGTTATACTTAGGAGTTTCAGAGGTAGACTGGTCTGTGCAGTGATTATAAATGTTACTTAAATATTACCTGTTGGTTTAAGGACCAAGTGAAGTGTGTACTTTGGGGAGGGAGAGATTTTCACTTGTATTGTAAGGCTTTTGCTTGCATAGAAATGATCATCTTAAATTGTTGGCTGGTTGATTTTATATTAGTCCATTATTACGTTCGAGATATATCACCTTACAGAGGTGAAAGCTATCCGTTCTAGTAATTTTAGATGCTCTGTTCAAATTGCCCTTGTTTTTGTTGTGGAAGATTAAACTACTAAAATAAGAAAATGCACTGCACCAAGATCAGTCACATCAGATCAGTTGTACAGAGGTTTTGATCTAGTCTGTTATGGATGTGGCCTTATAGTGTTTTGTTCTTATTTTTAGGATTCTCCTTTTACAAATGCAGGATTGGGATCTAACCTAAACCTTCTGGGTGAGATAGAATGTGATGCCAGTATAATGGATGGAAAGTCATTGAATTTTGGAGCAGTTGGAGCACTGAGTGGTATGTTAACTATGCATTCTAAAGCTAACTACTGATATAAGTGCAAAGATCGATTTGGGGGGTTTTTTGTTACTGTTTTGAAGGGGGACACACTGGAAATTCTTCCATGTTTAAATAAATTCTGCCCCTTTAAAAAAGGGGTAGGTGTTCCTGCTCCCTGAAATGCTGGTTTGTGTTAATTTCTTTGTGTAACATGTTGTCTTATTAGTTCACTGATAATCCTTTGACGTAGCACAGTTGTGTGATACCAGACAGTATTCACAGTGGGACTGAGTTTGCTTAGATGAATTTGTAGAATGATAATTTCATAATAAAATTCAGTTGTTAAAAGATATTACAAGCATTTAAATTAGGCTTTTTATTTGTTTTTGTGCTCAGGCACTTATTTGCATATGGAACTTATTTAATATGACAACTTATGTGTTTCTCTCTTTTGTCTAGTTTTTGCTTACAGTATAAAACAAATATAAAGTCCCAAACAGGGATTGTTGAGGTTTTATCCTAAGTACATGAACAGCTTTAGCTGTTACTATTGAATAGCTTTTCTGACAAGATTTCAAGCTTTGTTCTTTATCCTAGAATAGTTCTAAACTGTGTTAATAGCTTCCTCATGTAGATATAAATCTAAAATAAATAGTAAAACTAAGTGTTTCAAGCCTTGTTTGTTACAAAATGTATCCTTCCAACCATGGGGAAGGAGGAAATGAGAGTGAGAGACAGCCAAGCCTGAATCCTGTAATTTCTGTTCTATCTGGCTGGATAGATCCAAATGAAAACTCCACCTAGAAAAATTAACGCTCTTAAACATCTTTGACCCTTAGATACAATAGATTTTACGTGAGATTTCTGCGGTAGGAGATCACTCCTAGTATTTCAATATGGTTTGTTCTTTCTTTTAAAAAAGAAGTGGAGGAGGTGTTGACTAGAAGGTTTTGTCACTACTAACAGGACGTGAAGGCAAAACTGAAAAAGTTGCTACTATATTGAAAGATAAGGTGTCTCTTAATGATTTGACAAACCCTTGGAATTTAAAGGAAGCTGAGTTCCACTGCCAAAATGAGCACTATAGTGCTATGAGGAAAAATATTTTAATGTTTTGTTCCCATTTTTTGCTAATTTTTCTTTTTCAGGAATCAAGAATCCAGTTTCGGTTGCAAATAGATTGTTGTGTGAAGGGCAGAAGGGGAAACTCTCTGCTGGCAGAATTCCACCTTGGTAATTGCTTTGTTCTGCTTGACTTTTCTTCCGTCTTTCGTCTCTACTGCATGGATGCAATATTTGAAGGTTTTATCTCACCCAGGAAGGCTGGTGTTGTTTTACATACAGCCTTTAAAAAGAAGATAAGCTTTGTTTTCTGATATTGAAACATCTTACGAACTCAGTGGTAGGAAGTATTAGATATAGATGGCAACATCATTGTGTGATAGTTTCCGTCTGTCTGATTATTTCCAGTTGTCATACTTAATTCTAATGTTTGTTACTGTAGCCTTCTGAAAAATACCAAAAAACATCAAGATTAAAGGGAGATTCTACTGCTTTTGCCTCTGTCTACCTTTAACAAAAAGCAACAGTTTTAAATAAGTATAGAAAAAGATCTATTTTACTGCCTTTGTGGCTTTGTGGAAATGTGCAGTGTTTAGTAACTTCCTCTTATTTTAAAGATAAATGTAATAATATTTACAACAAAAATGAAATGAAGCACTCCTTCATTGAGATGGATATAAAACTTAGATGGAAGAGGTAAGTATTAAATGCATAATAATGTCAAATGTTATCGCCTCACTTTGGAAAGAATCCAAGAAATGTGTCATGAGTTTATTGCTCTTAAAACCGTCTTATTTTCATTAGCAGTTTAAATTGACAGGTAGAGAATTTGAATAATTCATTCATATTACTTGACTGCTATCATCAGTTATCATACCTGTGGCAGAATTTACTGCCCTTAGCCAACTAATGGTCAGTATTTACAGAAGTATTAAACCAGCATTTATGTAGTTTAAAAAATTTAGATTCACAAATTTTACTTTCCTTACTGTAGTGTTCTGTAAAATTAGCCAAGTAGTCTGTAGCTGGATGGTATAGTATTCCAATTTAAACAGTGAGTACTTCAGTGTTCTGTCCTGTGCAAAAGAAGTTCATAGATCAAAAAAAGCCCCCTTGAAATCAAATCATCAACGGACAGATTTTGCATTTCAAACTCTTTTCTTTAATGGATGAAGAACAGAGTAATTGTGGAGAGGTTTATTAAAGAATAGGAACTTTAATTTCAACAGCTATTGAAAATGAGGAGGAGAGGAGGCTTTCCTGAGGAGAAAATGAGGCTTTCCTGAGGTGCATTAGAGTGTGAAATGAAGTGTTGTTTTGGTGTTCCAGAAGTAGTACTGAAGTCAGCTGCAGGAGCAAGCACTTGGGATTGTTTTACTTGTATCATCAGTGTTCTAGAATTATTGTAAGGAAGAGCACTTGGGCATTTTGCTGTGACTTTATGACCTAGTTTATGCTGCTATTATTTTAAAAATACTGAGTGGAAAAGGACCTCCAAGGCCAGGACTAAATCTTTTGAGAACTATGCAAGGCTAGCAGATGCTTTTAAAGACAGGGTGGCTCAAATCTCGAGGTGAGAGATGAGCTGTCTTTGGAGCCAACACAAGTAGTTTATTGTGCGAATGTTGTGCACCTGGGTTACCTGACAAATATTTTCATTTCCTTTTTTCCCCACTTCTGGATTTTGAATGCATGTTCTATTAAAGCAAATCTTTAACCTTGGAAACAGTCTATATTAGTGGGATATGAGGGGTTATGCTTTGGGCTTGCTGTGGTGGGTGCTTCTATACACACAGGGTACCCCAAGGTCAGAATGATGAAGCTCATGTACATTGAAGGTGATGGTATGGAGGATTTCATGCCTTGCCTTTCTGGCTGGGGTTGGCATGACACATTGTTTTGGGACTGAAATATGTTCCTGCCCAAGATGGGAATACTTAAATGACAAGAGATTAGCCATATTTTGGCATTCCTAGGAAGTGTCAGGATTCTAGTACGTGATTTTTAATTGTAAAGAGACGATTTTCATCTTGTTTCTCATTGGCACATAGTGTATTGGGGGGTCTTCCACGTACTGCTTAGCCTAAGAACCTGCTTGTTAAAGAAACCTATGGTAGAGACTGTTTCTATAGCATGATCTAAGCTAGCTTAATGTTTTCTGCCAAAAACGTTTGGCACATGACCTAACAGGAAAAATTCAGGAGCTGTGAGGTTAGTAAAAAGTGGCATTAGGAAGTTTTTTCACTATGAAAGAACACGGAGACAGTTTGGTGGCCTGCTTACCCCGGCACAGCATACATTTTTATAGCGGCAGTTTAAAACCAGTTCAAAGTGGTATATTTCTGATTTTCACTAGAAGAAACTCTAATGAGTGTGAGTTAAGTTATTCAAAGATGGTAAGCTTATTGGGAAGGAGGGATCAAGTGTCTGAACTGATGTATCCAGTGTGCTGTAAATTTCTCTGTAGAGTGTGTCCTTCTGGATCAATCTTGTGTTGTATTATTTAAAACACAGAATTCCACTATCCAAATCAGAATTTAAAAAAGTTTAGAGAAACCCTGAATGCATGGTGCATTTGTTGAAACCTCTAAGGTCCTTACTTCTTTCTGTCACACTTGATTCAGCTTAATGTTGTCAGGACTTTCTCTGATGCAGGAACAGAAAACACTTCATTTGTAAGTATTACATAATCTCATATAAGATATTCCTGTTCCTTGTATAACTTTTACAAAAGAAAGCACTATTCCAATTGCATGGTTACAAACTGGATGAACCTATGGAAGAGGTCTAATGGATTAGATGTTATGTAGTAATAAGCTTGAAGATTTTCTGTTTCCTACTATGAAACCTTGACCTAAGGAAAAAGGCTTATTTGCATCTGTTTGCTCTTAGAGGTATGTTGGTAAGATTTGCAGGACAGCGCAAACACATGAATGTCTCCTTTCTTGGAATTCCTTAGTAGTACTGACATCAAGTCCGTGTCCATATCTCTCTTTCGTATTCCTTTTACTGATAAAAAGCTATATGGGAAAGAATTCCTTGTTAGGTCCCCCCACCCATTTGGGTGTACAAGGATATGTAATTGCTTCACAGCTTTACAATATTGTGTGCAGGATACAAACATTGTGTAACTTGTAGGGCAGTGCGTAGTCAAGAAAGTTCCCGGAATGAGTGAAGATTTGCACCACCTTTTATCTCTGTTCTGTATTTTTTCAGAACAATTTCTTCTTTGTAACACTGATTTCAGAGTGATTGCTACGTTTTATGGTAAAATATTACAAAGTGTATTTATTACAAGTAGGATCACCTTGACCATGAACCAAACCTTCTGACACTTCTGTTTAGATTGGAGCAGCCTATTTCCCTACAGCCCATATTAAGTGGCCCTGTTTGGAGTATTCAGCACCAGCATAATAATTTTCTTGGAGAAAATTGCCTAAAGAAACCACTTTAGAGGCCTTTACTTACATTTTCTATTAATATGGCCTAGTGTGCCTGAAACTGGAAAGCACATCCAAGCACCACCTCTTTGCTGGGAGAGTGTCTTCATCTTCTGCGTTCTGAGCCTGTAAGAACTACAGAGTACTCTGTCTGATATATTTGCAAGAAAGATCTTTATGTCCTGTTTGTGCAGACCCAACTTTCAGAGCAGCAGAGAGTAAACACATTCATCCTTTGTTTATGTTTTTGTTTTTCCCCTCCCTTTGGAAAATTGTATTTTGAATTAGCCTACAGGCTTTTGAAACTTAGGGTGCTTTTGACTGCTTTCTATAGTGCACTGGCTTTATTCCCTCTTCCCTCTTCTCCAATAAATCAAGCTTGGTGCTGGTTTTGTTTTTATGTACAGACAACAAAGCACTGAGATCCTGATGCTATTTGTCTTGTAAACAGTTTATTCTGACTTTTCTGTGATTACCGTGTCCTTTAAAGATCTGAACTGAATAATTTAAAAAAGGTGGATGATCTCTGTGGTGATAATGGAGCCTCAGTTAGTTTTCTGCTCTAACTAATTTAATGATTCTTTGGGACTAAAACTGTGTCAGTCTTACAGCAGGGAAGGGAATCTCGGAATTAAGGACCGAAATGTGAAAAAACTAAAAGTTACATCACATAAGTTAGTTGACACTCTTGGATGCTTTTTTGCACTCTTCATAAATACTAGTGATATTTTCTGGTTTTAAGTATTAAAAAGGCAGTTGTGAAACTACTTGTAAAACACAGTGTTTCTGAGTGACCTGTGCTCGAGTTACCATATATCAAACTCCCAATGTTGAGTTTGATGCTTTTCCCTCCTAACCTTTCTCTCTGTGTAAATTGTTCTATTGAAAAGGAAGTGCTTATTTACTTCCCAAAAATGTACTGTTTGATAAAGACCAAAACCACCTTCTTTTGGACAATGAAGAATTAGGTTTGGCTACAGTTTGCATATCTTTTTTTATGTTAAAATTGAAAGGTTTTTATGTTACATGTCAATGCCAGGTTGTTTCTTGAGCACTAGCTTACCTAACAGTAGATGCTTGAGTTTCTCCCAAAGTACCCAGTAACTTAGCCTACAGTATCTTGCAACGTGAACAATTCTTACCTGGAGTTGCACTAACAATGGTAAGAAATAAGCATTTAACAATTCAAATTCTCATTTAGATCAACCTTTTTTTGAGACTTTTGTAAAGAAAGACTGGGCATATGTCTTGGATTGTTTAAATCATATAGAAGATAGAAAATACCACCACAAAATACTACATAATGAAATCTGCAGGTGTTGGATATAGCTCTGTCAAGTAAACTTCCAGCAGCAGTAATGCCAACCAGTTTGCTGTATCAATAGTGTTCTCAGAAACTGAGAAGAGCTGCATGGCCCCAGGGACTACTTTGTAGCAGGAATNGCTGACTTTACTGGAAATACCTTACCATTCTCACCTTGCTCGTCCCATATTTTTGGTCTTCAGGATCTTGCTGAGTTGTTACAGAGAGCAAGACTCGAGACAGCTCTGTCCTGTTTTAGCTGCAGTTGAAATCTGGTCCTATTTG
>VYZQ01025452.1:32454-43017 GCA_013400655.1 Mystacornis crossleyi | reverse complement strand
GAAGCAAACGTTTTCCTAGTTTTTCAAGATGCACCGACTTCTCATATTTCACCAAATCTGATTAAAATCAATCTCTGTACCATCTTGTGATGATGTGGGAGCAAGGTACAGAGTCAAAGGCAGATCTGACCAGTACGTGGTGGTGACAGTGATTCTTTGAGTCATTAGCTCTGCTGAGCCAAGAACTTCCAAATTTGCTTCTATTTTCTGTCTGTGGACTAGATACACAAAAATATTGCATTGCATTTGTTGAAGGATATATTTTGTATGGTTACCCTTACCACAGATCAAAATTTCCGAGTTTCAGTAGTGCTGTGCCAGATGCCTGGAATACCACCCTACTCAAAGATTTAAGACTTTCCTTTGTCCTTAGCCTTTCCTCCCGAACAGTTTAGGCAAGTTCCTTCCCAGCCCAGTACTCTTTGTGGATAACATTTCCAAGTCCCTTTTGCCCTGCAAGCACAGCTTGGAGGCCACACTAAGGGCTGTAGAAAGTTCCTCCAGGGCTCAAGAAATCAATAAACAGGCAGTTCACAATCGAGGGAAATCAATTAACTTCTTCCTTTTGTTCTCTGTCACAGAGCACATTCATGATCCTGTCAACCTTCTTGCACTGAAAAGGAATGGAATTAAAATTTCCATCTTTATTGTCCATTGCCAAATTTATCTTAATGTAATCATGGAGAAAATATTTCAATTTCAGCTTTCTTTTTTTAACAATTTGGGAAATTTTTAGTGTCCCTGCTACTCAGATATATACAGACAGTTCTGTTATATTGATCAAGCTACCGTTATTCTTTGCTGACCCATAAAAAGCATTTTTAATTTTTTTCAGAAATCATATCCTTCCCTTCTTTGTATTGTAGAAACCGAAAATAAGCCCCTAAAAACAACCCACCCCCCCCCACGAAAACAAACAAAAAAAACCCCAAACAAACAAACAAAAAAAACCCCAAACAAACAAACAAAAAAAACCCCAAACAAACAAACAAAAAAAACCCCAAACAAACAAACAAAAAAAACACCAAACCCACCCCCCAAATCACATTTTAAAAAATTAGCAAATCTGTGGTATACTTTAAGAATGATCCAGGTCACTCTGTGGATGAGTGCATTATTTCACAATTTTAAGTCACTATTTTTAATCTTCAGTAGTCTTCAGAAGGAAAAGAACTTTTCCCAGTATTACAAATAAAATAAATGAATCCTGAATCTACCATATAGACACCAAAAATCTGTATGGAGAGTTACTTTTTCGGTGTTACTCTTTTATGAATAAATAGTCCCAAAGACCCAAAGAGTTTAGTGCAACCATGTTGCTTCATGTAAGTCAGTAAAATACCACTGAGGACTTTGAGTACAAAGATACGGGACTGCTGTGCTACCATGGGAAAAAAATGTAGAAAATTCGCAAGAGAAGATAAGAAATAAGAAAAAAAACCATGGCATTTTGAGACTGGAACTTTGTAGTTATGCAGACGAGAATTAATTATAAACTACAAACAACTTATTTTCCAGAGAAAATTTCTGTAGAAATCCTTAACTTGTCAAAACTTCTTTGCAAAGGGAAGAAAGAGATACTTCTAGTCTTAAATTCTTTCTATTCTAAAATTCTATTCTGTGAGTGATACACATTTATACTATCTTTTGGTGAAATAAAAAAACTCAAAGGGGAAAGAATACTGGTATGACTAATAAAGATGTTAAAATATACCCTTGTGATCAATGTTCTCAGGATTGAGGGGTTTATTCAAGTTGGTAGAGTAGAATAGTCAGAACCACATCTTATTTCATTCCTCATCTAACTCTAACTTTCAGACCAAGAGTTTTGGTATACTGGTTTCTCAGCTGATCATACCAAAGCTCTACACATTCTCTGGGTCTCACAGACCTTTAGGTCTGTGTTATTTCACTTACATTTTTTTGTATCTTTTCAAGCAATAACTCTTGCTGCAACTAAGAATATTTGCTCCACGTTTTTATTTTCCTCTGCTTAATCTCAATACCTTGTAGAATCTGATTATGAAACTACATTTGTTGTGCGTCAGAGGGCAATAGCCATGACTCCCCTTTTTTTGTCTGAAGTGTCTCAAGATCCTCTGAGTAGAGATGCAATAGAAATAAAGATGCAATTGTTGAAAACACTTTCACACAATGGATATTTTCTGGGATTGGCTTACTTTTATAGTTGCTTCAGTTTTATGTTCATAGTTTCTAAATTCTATAGCACCAGACTGTATAAAGGACACTTTTGAATGGATAGACTGACGTGCTGGCACAGTATGCTTTGAGAAAAAACATAAAAGAGACAAAAAGAAACAGAGAAATCAAATGAAAGCCTGAAGGTGAGATTAGCTCTCCTGACAAAACTTCACTGACTTTTATGGTAGAGGGGTTTGTCCTAAGTTCGAATTGATTAAAGGGAAATCATAAAGGAAGGGATACAGAAAGCATTGGAGAATGGCTTATGGATCTATCAGATACGGGACTGTCCTAAAATTAATGTTCTCTTGTCTGGTACTCTTCCTCTCTGCTCAGGATGTGATCTCATTGTTCAATCTGTGAAGACAATTCTCGCTAATTCTTCTTTATCCCATTTTGAGGTGGCTTATGCTGCAGAACTTTAAAGACCTGACTTTGTCACTTGGTCAGCTTTGTTAACAGGAGGCTAGTTATAGTGAGATAGTATCCTGGACCTCTGTGACTACAAGTTTGGGGTTTTTTCCCCTTCAAAGTCCTTCCTTTATTGATAGATGCTGGGAATTATGGATCTACTTTTTCTCAAGAGCCTTATTGAACAGAATCTAGTGCTAAATCTGTGGAATTAGTGTGGCTTTGAATATGAAAGACCTTTTACCTACTTCTGACAAAACTACTCAAGATAACAGTGAATTTATGGAAGTGAAAATTTTGTGGACAGGCACAGGCTTGTGCTGCATCAAAAAATTAGATCCTTCAAATGGGATTGCAAAGGCCCTGTACCAGTCCCTGTGCAGGGAACTTCAGGGTCAGAACCCCGCAGCTTGCTGCTCTTGTACAGCTGAGTGGAGACTTGGATCTGCTGGCAGTCCCCATGTGTCTTTCACCCTGCTCCAGCTGCTGCAGGCAGTGGGCAGGCTGGGAGGAGGAGCTGTTACGCTGCACTATGGCCAAGAAGGGTTCATGTCTGAAATGTCTGAAACAAGGTAAGAAACACAGTCATTCATCTGTGATTAGTTTAAAAAATTATTTTTAAATTATTTTATTTTACTAACTCATTCATTTTATTTTGGGATTAAAGGTTCCATTCAATAACACAGAAAATCAAAACTTGCAGAACTGTATTTCCTGAAAAGTTACAGAAACTTTCTTCATAATTATACCATTGTATTCCATCTAAAGAAATATCTTTAATAATCTGAGTGAAAAGCAGAGAAAATTTGGCATATTAATTCTAATGATTAAGAGATCTATGATAATAACTGGATTTTTAAAAAACTAACTTCATATATTGGTACATATAAAAGAAATCTCTGGTGCCTCATATCTTTTAATTTTCCTTTCTCTGTACAAGTGAAGGGTTATATAGTCAGCTGTGTTTTTGCTTTGTTTCCAGGTCTTTCATTTTCATAATATTATCTTTCTTTCATGACAAAAGCTGGAAATCATATGAGATGAATATCATTTTAAAATGGCTCAGAACACTGATGGTCAAAAAACAGCAAAATTCAGTCTTCCCTAAGCAGAGGAAAAACAGAATTAAAAACAGACTCCAGGGACTTTCTCCAAAGTAAATCCAAAAAGGAGAAAAAGAAATATTGATGTAATCCTAGACTAAGCAAACACATATTTTGAGTATAAATCTCTTAATTATGACTTGTCACTCACAATTTCTGAAACAATCACAGATATTGGTGATTTCATCTGAGCTCATTTCCCTTGAAGTACCTTATAAAATATTTTTATTCTATTCTTTGTGGAGCAGGCCCATCTTGTCTCTGACTTGAACATAATCACTTGTCCTTAAGTACTCCAAGGTAAGCTTCTCTCTTTCCCAAACTTGTTTCTGACCCTCGGTCTCAGATCAGAGCTGAAGTTCAGATTTCTAGCAGTGTAGGAGTAACTAAAATTCCATTGTTTTTAGTGCAGTCATACCCTTTATTCCAGTTACCCACTTCCTAAAGATTTTTTTCCTTTCCTTTCCTTTCCTTTCCTTTCCTTTCCTTTCCTTTCCTTTCCTTTCCTTTCCTTTCCTTTCCTTTCCTTTCCTTTCCTTTCCTTTCCTTTCCTTTCCTTTCCTTTCCTTTCCTTTCCTTTCCTTTCCTTTCCTTTCCTTTCCTTTCCTTTCCTTTCCTTTCCTTTCCTTTCCTTTCCTTTCCTTTCCTTTCCTTTCCTTTCCTTTCCTTTCCTTTCCTTTCCTTTCCTTTCCTTTCCTTTCCTTTCCTTTCCTTTCCTTTCCTTTCCTTTCCTTTCCTTTCCTTTCCTTTCCTTTCCTTTCCTTTCCTTTCCTTTCCTTTCCTTTCCTTTCCTTTCCTTTCCTTTCCTTTCCTTTCCTTTCCTTTCCTTTCCTTTCCTTTCCTTTCCTTTCCTTTCCTTTCCTTTCCTTTCCTTTCCTTTCCTTTCCTTTCCTTTCCTTTCCTTTCCTTTCCTTTCCTTTCCTTTCCTTTCCTTTCCTTTCCTTTCCTTTCCTTTCCTTTCCTTTCCTTTCCTTTCCTTTCCTTTCCTTTCCTTTCCTTTCCTTTCCTTTCCTTTCCTTTCCTTTCCTTTCCTTTCCTTTCCTTTCCTTTCCTTTCCTTTCCTTTCCTTTCCTTCCCTTCCCTTCCCTTCCCTTCCCTTCCCTTCCCTTTTTTTCTTCCTGGAAAAACTGTATTCTTATATAACCCAAGCCTACTGACCACATTTTTCAAATCAGTCTCGGTTTGCACGAAGGATCCCTGAACTGTTTTGGGTTAAGCACCAGCTCCCTCCCTGTCACTGCCTTGTTTATGGGAGAGATCTTCCCAGGCATGTTGATGATTCAGTTATGCCTAGATACAGATCTTCTCCTGTTTTGTATCCAAATCCATCAAACATCACACAGACCTACCCAATATCTGCTGCAACTGTCTGTATTTGAGAATGAGTTTCATACTCTGTGGGAAATATCAGTCCAAACCAAGGGTAATGCAAGAATTTAGATAATGTGGAGAAAAATCAGAGGAAGAACTGAGAAAAAAAGAAGTAGGTATAAGAGAGGAAATACAGTAAACATGTTTTACTTAGCCAGTTTTGTTTGAATTGCCTTTGTTTTTTTCTCTGACCAAAGCACAAACTTTCACTCCTCTGGGTTTTACTCACTAGCAAATGATCTGGACTGCATCTTTCACAGAGACCTTCAAAAAGTCACTCCTCTACAGGACATGGTTTAAGGAATAAGTGAGTCATGACCTCTAGCTTCTTCCAGCAGTGTTCTGAAACGTGACTTTTTTTCAGATGCCTCTTACAAGTAGTAACCAATTGAAAGTAGAAAATGGTATTTAGTAAATAGATGCTGTTTACACTGATCCTCTTAATTTTTGTCACCTTTGGCTTTAAATATTAAGTGTTAATTCAAACTGGACTGAAGTAATAGAAAACAGGTATCTAACAACTACATTAGCACTCTGCAGCTGCTACATATACATAAGTAAAAGCCTTTTGTGTTAGAATTATCGTTACTGTACCAGAAAAAATTCATGTTCTTGTCTGCTAAAACAAAAAATTCCACCCAAAGCAAAAAGCCTTCCTAAATTAGCTGAACATCTAAGACAGGTAGTTATAATATGTATGCAGCTTTGTAAATTATGACACAGCTATGGCAAGCTAACAAACAAAGAAATGTTCCTCCGTTTTTCATAACAAAGATTCTGAAGAAAACCACATAGACAAAGTCTCCTGTAACACATTTAATATGAATTGTACATCATTCAGAGATTCATCACCCTTAGATGACTCAACTTTAGAATATCTAGCACCATTTTTTGCAGATGATTTCATAACCTGATGTGATACTCTGTGAAGATATTCCTTGAAGTTTTTCACAGAAAAGAATAAACACTCAGGAATTTTCAAGTGCTATAAGCATAATGGATTAGAGGAAATATCTTGTTTATCTCCATAGTGATGAAAATAACCATTGTTTTCACTTTCCACCTTGCAAGAGTCCAGTACCAAAGTCAAAAACATCTCATTCATTTCCATCTCTTCTTCAGTCTGTCTTCTTTAAAACTGAAAATTTTCTCTACCTCTCTTTTTGCCTCATTCCATTTACAGCTGGGCGGACATAATCTCCAGTCTAATGCACAGAGCACTCTCCAGAAAGGTGGAGGATGTGATTTTAATCCACTCAGGCTAAGGAACAGGGAAATGTAGGGAAGGAAAAGAACAGCAGCACCATGACAACAGTCTTTAAAGGAAAGTTATGAAGTACTACCTTAGAAAGAGGGTACTGGACTTAGGACCTGCAGTAGAAAGCACCTGAGAAAGTTTCAGACCCCAGAGAGGACAAAATACTGGTTACAAGCCAAGCAGAGAAACTTCCTGCCTATTCAGCAGTCTACCCTAGATGGCTCCCAGCCAAACAGGCTATTTCTCTGGAGCATAGGGAGCACAGACCTATTGGGTTTTTATCTAGAGTGGACATTGAAAAGAACCTGCAAACACTGAAACACTGCACACTGTGGTGATCATATAATGACGTTAAACATCTCAATTTCCCTTTAGACACTGATTTACAAGGTTTTGTATACTCCAGGTCCATCTCATTTGCTCTTCTAGAGACATAACACCTATCTGCCTGCAGCAATTATTTTGTGAGTCAAGTCCCAGAGGTGCTGAAGAAGGGTACCTTGACTTTCATGGTAGTGAGAAACCTACTAAATTCCTCTAGATCCACAAAGCAGACATTTTTTTCCCTCCTAGTCTTCCCTCATGTCCTAATCCATAGGTATATTCGAAATAGAGTACTAAAGGAAATACATCTGTAGATGCATACTGGCTTACCAAGTGCCTCTTTAAAGTGCACTTACGGGATGCAGAAATACTGGTTTCCTCTCCTGTTCTATGCCTATTTCTGCCATTTGGCTTTATATCTGGAGAATTATTTTCACTCCAAATTGAGCCAAAAATGAAGCAAGAGTCAGTAGTGCAGAAGTTGGACTTTACTGTGATGCTACTGATTCCCATTTTCTTCTCAGTACATTGCATATGAAAAGTCTGGTCTTTCTGTGAAGCACAAGTGAGAGCTAACCATGCAACTGAGAGCTAGGCATGACCCTGCCTTCCAAGCTTTCTCCTATTTCTGGTTTAAAACACTTAAATACCCCACAGAGGGACCTTGGATAGACAGAAATGCATCATCAACTGCTATCTGAAAAATGACCAACTGCTGCTTACTAACACTGTAATAATCTGGAAATTACTTTATCCATTTGTCCTTGGCTGGACAACTGACCATGAACTCAGGTGTAGCAGTAAGAATTTCTCCTACAGTAAGAATGAAAGAATTAAATTATTTTAATTCCAATTTATTTCCTAGAAATACATTTGAAAAAATAACTGTTTGAATGAACATTTTTATTTCAGTCTATGAAAAAAAATTCCATTGTCCATGGGGAATTTCCCATACCATCACAAATTTAACAGATAGAAAACAGCTTGATGTAGACACTGATGCACGAATTACTCTAATCTCAGTAATGTGTGCTCTGGTAATTATGTTTGCCACATCATTCTTCCTATTATCTCTCCACTCTTTCTCACACTGTAGGGATCAGACCTGATTTTTCCAATCAAATCCACATTACTCTGTGTATTTCAGAAATTCATATTGGGACTACTTGCAAAAATCTTGCTGTAAAATCATAGAACTTATGTAAGAATCACTCAAGAACAAACGGAAGCATTATTCCCAAGGCAGAAGGCAACATCCGTGACTCAGAACTGGTTTCCCACATTGCCAAGGGGGAAAGAAAGTCACTGTTTCTCTTAAAAATCACCCCTAGAGGAGAGGATTGTCTTTGTGCATCTCTTTGTAACTCCAGTGCAGTTGCATGCATTTTAAAATAAGTTGTAGAAGAATCCTCAATACACTAAAGAAATATTTAAATAGGAACTAAATAAAACAGATCTGTTTTATTACACCTGTAACTGGGCTGTGGTACACACTGATTATTTTGGGCTGCTGAATTTCCTTTTGGGATCACTTGGAGCCAAAACTTCAGTTCTAGGAACTGTGTGTGGGCTGTCTTTAACTTAGGCTCAAAGGACAAAGTTGGCATAAAGTTTGTTCTTGGCTTACTACCAAGGTGTTTTCAGGAAAGGGAGGATTAGCCAAATAATCCTTGTCAAACATCCACTGATGCTTAGCAACATGGTGCAGTCTTTGCAATTCTCCTGCTTCTCTTCCAACACAGCATAATTCTCACACTGTCCACAGACACCTGTACAATCCGATCCCAGGACGGGCTGAATAATTTTGCTGAAATGACTCTATAGGGCAGATAAAGGCAAGAAAAGAAAGAAAAAAATATTTTCAGGAGAGCAGAATGCAGATGGTACCTTTTGTCATCTAACACCTTTGTCATGTGGGCCTGTGTCTGGATATTGTACTGCAGGTTTTCCCATTCTCCATGTTTGTCCAATAGGGGTGCACAGTGGGTGTTAACCTTATAGTCTTCTCATGGATATCTCCTATTTATTAAGCCTGTTCTGTAAGAACCAAATCTTAGAGTAAATTTTGAACCAAAAATTGTAATGTGAAAAAAAAAAAACCCCAGAACTGCTAAATGCACTGGAACTGATGCAAAGCTTTTCAACGATGTACAAATGTATTAATTTTAAACACAGGTGGTCATATTCATTGGATATACTTCCACTCAGAATCAAAATCTGTATCTGGATCTTAATGTAGATCACTTACTGTTGAAATCACTGCTCCATTGAGCAGCTTGCTAAAGATGGCTTTGTTTGGGGATTAACATGTCTTGAGTTGCAGGATAATTCACACACTGATGTCTACACTTTTATGTAGAGAGTCCTTGTTGATCCTATTCCTAAGGTGGCAGTAGTCACCACAGGGTAAAATATGTCATCTAAGGTTTAATGGTAAAATTTGAAGTTCTATCATCAGGGTAGTTTGTTTATCAAAACATAGTAGCCCAGCAACATGATGGGAATGCATTTCAGTTCCCTGAGACTTTACTCATCAACCTGACGATGTTGCTAGACTTAGTTGTCTTTGAAAGCCTAAGCCAGCTCCCACATGCTCCCGGGCTTCCTTCACACTCAATTTCTATCACTCTTCTCCCTCGCAGAGACAGAAAATAAGATCTGAAAACGTTGCATAATGGATAAAAATATTTCTTAACAAATAATAGCAACTGTTAAGAGCAGAATGGCAAAATAAAATGCAGGAACTTGTGAAGATGAAGAGGAAGTAATCACAAATTAAACAAAGCTAAACCTAATCAGACATCCATGGACATACACTCCCATAATAACAATTTTTAAATTTAACCTTTTAAAATCTGTTCTAGTTCACATTGAGAATTCATTCCTTCAACCCTAACACATTTATAAAATGAAAGATTATCCAATCCTGTGGTTATCCTTCATGCCAGTCCTCCAGGATACCACAGTCTCTGAAATGAATGGTATTAGACCTTCCCTCAGAAATCTCCATGTATCATAAAAGTTATCAAGCAATATGAATAATTTTAGAATACGAGCTATAGATCTGCTGCTGAAAAGAGGATTCATGTTTCAGAAAAGAAAACACGTATGGGGAAGAGATAGAAGCGGACAAGAATTTCATTAAGATTTGGTCACAAGCCCAAAATTGCTCAAGTGGAATAAAAAAATCTTTACAAAGTGAGTATTGTTTGTGTAGAGATGTTCTTTAGTCCATTTATTTCTGTGTTTTTCTCACAATACATAAGGAATAATTGCTTTTAGAAGGTTTGCAAATTTCTCTGTGTGTCATATATCCTTGAGGACTAAAGTGCTCTCAAAGTAGAGCTCTGTCAGTCAGGGCCCACACCTGGACATGTACGGGCATGTTTCCATAAGGATCCATAGGGATGCTTCCACATTTTATGATCCAGGTTATATGACCACACAGAGCTCACTCAGAGCTTCTCAGAGGCAAAACCACCAATTTCCATCTCAAGGACTGTAGTGGTTTGATTCGCACTTTCCCCTTTCTGTGAGATAAGAACAGGGAGGAATACAAAGCAGGCACCAAACTTTAAAGAATATAATGAAGTTTATTACTACAACTACAAGTAAAATGTAATAAAAAGGAATTAAAGCAAATTAACCCCCTTTTTCTGCAGCACCTCCTCCATCCACCTGTAATATAAAGACACAAACTTAAAATCAATTCAGCCAGTTTGCCCCTCTATAACAATCTTATGTCAGTCCATTGAGTGAGAGAAGTCTCTTTCGCTCAGCTATGGAACTTTCCCACAAGAACAATCTTCTCATGGCATCCACGTCACAGCACAATCGCCATCTGGGGTGGTTTTCTGTTGACATGTGAGGATCCCTTTCCTTGATCACAGTTTT
>VYZQ01025452.1:13447-31652 GCA_013400655.1 Mystacornis crossleyi | reverse complement strand
TCCTACCTTCAGGAGCCAACCTGATTTCCTAAGAAGTTCAGCAGCCACCTCAAGAGGATTTTGTCCTGGCTGGTGGCTTCAGTGCTGGGGAAAGTTTCCCAGATGCATCTGGTGGTGAAGCAGAAGCAGTGGTGTTGGGCTAGGATGTGCAGATACTCAGCAAGCAGACTTCACCCCAAAGGCTGCTGCTTGCAGAGGAGCATAGTAAGGGAGAAAGAGCAGCCACTGCATTCACTGGTGAGTCAGGGGAAGCCAGTGTCAAACAGGGAAGATAAAGGCAGTGTGATGCACTCTCTAACATGGATCTGATTGCTTGGCCTGACAGCTGTTTCACTGCTGGCCTGTGATACAAACTCTTGTGCGCCAAAAAGCCAGGAACCAGAGTTAAGAAATACAGACTCACAATCTGATTTTCCTACTGCTCTTCTTCTATTTTTCCTAAGCGTTCTACAGGAAAAGCCAGCTCTTAGCTTTTGGTTGGAATCAGAAATGCCTGTTCTCCAAAGAGATGCAGTGTTGCTAGAACTTTACAGGGGGCACCCACAGAGACAGCCAAAGACAGAAATGTCACTAGATTTTGTCTCATGGCACCCCAGACTTAAAAAATTAGTGCCTCCTGCCTGGGGTGTACCAAGTAGGGAGCTCCACCAAAATTCTCATCACATGCTAAATGAAAAGAAAAGTACACCCTCTACTTTAATTTCAGAAATGTAAATAATAAACAGTAAGAAGAGCAAATATAACTCAAATATTTATAAAAAACTGCTGTACTGAATTATCCAATCTTCTTAGTGATCAGCCTCACAATAATACAATTTTGCTAACACTGGTGTATCTATACTTCTGCCCTTTCAAATGGATGATTAACTAAAACTGCATGTTAGCATGTTTTGTTCAGCACAGAATGTTTTAAAAGCAGTCCACAGATCATCTATAAGAGATGATTTTCTGCACAACAGAAGGAAGAAAAAAATATTTCAACTGTGAAAGAACTATTTTTTCCAGGCCAAAAATAAGAGGGAAAACAACTGTCACACAAATGTCTATGTACATAAATAGAGTTTCCTTGGACTTGTAAAAGTTCTGAAGAAACACAGTTCAAGGTTTGCATTATATTGAAGGAGTGTAAGGGAGCCCAGGGTCAACTCCAGTGGCTCCAAAATGGTCAGATTGGTGCCGTAACACACTGAATGCTGGCACTTTTAAAGGGAAGACTATTCTCAATAAATTAATCATAGTGTCATTTGATAAAACTTTTAGACACTAGTTTTTAAAGCAATGCAGTCTGTCAAACAGGACTGCGAAGGAAAGCGACATCTGATTCAAGGATGTCAGCTCTGAGAGAACAGGATCCATGCTGTGGGAAAACAGTTCTGCTTGAGAGTCTATAACTGCACATTCTTACCGTGGCATTGGAACTGTAGCTGGGATGCATTAGTGACTTCAGATGGGAAATCAATGGGGAGAAACTTGAAATCCATTTTGTGCACTGCTGTGCTAATGTGCCAAATGTCACTGTCTCCTGGTAGGCTGCCTCAGGGAGGGACACTTGCAGTTTTCCATCAGTTCCTTGTAGATTGCTAGTCTGGAAGATTTTAAGTCAAGCAAACCTATATTACTTCACAACAATGCAGAATGAAAATCAAAATGGGTTGTGGCATTGTGATTGTGACTTCAATCACAAATTAATAATATTATTTGAAAACACAGAACGGTTAGAACAGAGACTGCTTGAAACTGTGGTCTGTCTGAGATTGTGGAGATCAAGCATCAAGAGAAATTATTTTTAAACTCCCTCTTTTCTGCCTGCTCTTCACCATTGTAATTAACACTGGGATGCAGACCAAGCTGTGGGGAACACATGCATATTAGGAAATGTATGTAAATGTAGGGGCCACCCTAGAGTTCTCATAGACTAGACAAGCTAGAAATGGAAGCAGAATCTCATCTTCCCTGATGAACAGAGCAGTTGAATGGCTTGCTTAGGGCTATGTGGGAAGCCTTTGGCAGAAGGCAGGACCTCTTCTCCCAGAAGTCTATTCAGTATGCCATCCAGGACACCTTCCCCATAGCCAATTATCAGCTATTTGCTTTTGTATGATTCTACCATGCCTTAGGAAATACCCATTAAGGAAAAAAGACATTTGCAGAAAGGAAGGAGAAAAAAAGCTCTGCAAAAGAAAAAGCAAAGACATTCCTCAAAGACAAAAGTTCTCGTCTCACGGGCCAAGGTGAGCTTACCCAGGAGAAGTTCAGAGGATAAAAACTGTGACTGCAAATAAAGAAAGGATTAATGTCTGATGAATCACTTACAATGGATGAAAACTGTAAACCTGATTGATGGTCTTTACATTCAGCTGGAGTAATAGCCCTGCACTAACCTGTTCAAACCTATAAAATCCAAGTCTGTTTTCACGTACTGTTAAGGTCAGTGGAAGGCTTTCCTCGGTTTTTTCTGTAAGAAATAGAGACAGAGGGGGGTTAAGTGTGATGTGAGTTATGTGAAAGTAGTGTTTGCATGATATAATGACAAATTATTCAGTCTTGGCATGCAAGAGCATGATCATTCACATTTAAAGTGTGGCAATAAAGAGGACAGAAGACATATGAGAGTAAAGGGCAGAGAGGGGGGAGAAAGAGGAAGGAGGAGAACAGATTGCAAACCAACTAAATCCAGTATACAAAACTGTATTTTAGGTAGGGGAACAGTATCGACTTCTAAGCCTCGGACTGAAAGCTCTTCTGACATTTTCCCATGAAATAGCTTGTCATGTGAAAATGCCTAATAATTGAAATTGAGAGTGCTCAAGGAAATATTTTTTTTCCATTATTTTCATCATTCCAGCCATTTTCGACTAGAATTTTTATTGCAAAGAAAGAGAAAGGACAACTTCATTGTGAAATAGCTAATAGTCTAGTGATCTTTGCACTCTACCTGCCTGCAGGTAGGTTGTGCTATTTTCTAAGAGAATATCCTCAGTACTAAACTGCTTTAGAGTGAGCATGTTCTCTCTCTAGTTTTTAGTTTTTTTGTTTTTTGTTTTTTGGTTTTTTTTTGCTTGTTTCTTCAACACACACAAAATACTTTGGAACATTTATTTTTCCCTTTTGATTGTGGAAAAGGAAGAATATCTATAAAATATTTACAAGTATTTCAAAAAAGTGGTCTCTTCAGTGGGCCATATCTAGCATTTAGGTCATGTGCCTATCATGTTAATTGAGTGTCACTATGCATTAAGAACTGGTGGCACTTTTGAGAGGAGGGAAAGGGAGCAGTTCATTTAAAGTTGTTACACTATGAAAGGCCGCCTACCGAGGCAGGCTGAATGACTCACAATGAATAATTTATTCTCTCCTTTCTCCTGTGGAGTAGTGACAAGCAGGTTGTGAAGGGTTCTTTTTTTCCACTATAGTTCTATATTGTGTCTCTAAGCTCGGTCAAAAGCCAGTCCAAGTCAATGGACGACTTTGAACTCAGACATGCTCCTTGGTTCACAATGACTGTCAGTAGGCAGCAACCCAGGGAAGGCTATGCTGCCAGGAGTTTTGCTATATAGAGAGGAAAAATCAATGATCCTGCTTTAAGAAGCAGGTTATAAGATACAGTCCAAACTGGAAATATCTTAAGTAGCAGCTCTGAAGCCCCTCCACAAGGATTTTTGCAGGGACAAAAATTTTGGGGTCTGGATCATCTCTCTTATGAGAGGAGACTGCGGGAGCTGGGCCTGCTTAGTCTGGAGAAGACAAGACTGAGGGGTTCTCATCAATACATATAAATACCTCAAAGGCAGGTCTCAAGGGGATGGTGCCAGCGTGTTTTCAGTGGTGCCCAGCGACAGGATGTGGAGAAGTGGCCATTAACTAAAGCAGGAGTTTCACCTCAACATAAAGAAGAACTTCTTCACACTGAGGGAGGCAGAGCACTGGAACAGGCTGCCCAGGGAGGTCGTGGAGTCTCACCCTCTGGAGACATTCAAAACCCAGAAACCTACCTGGACACATTCCAGTGTCACCTGCTCTCGCTGACCCTGCCTGGCATGGGATTGGACCCAATAATCTGCAGAAGTCCCTTCCAACCATAACAATTCTGCGATTCTGTGAAAAGAGGCAAACACAAATGCACCACTTTCTCCCAACAAGTGACAAGATCACAACAAGAAATTCCTTACTAGCTCTTCTGAGCACAGTTTTCCATAACTGCTCTGTGAGAAACAGGATGGACTATACAAAAAGATGACTGTTTAATATCTGAATACTGTTATTTTTTTATAAGTCATTAAAAAATGACAATATTTTTTCTATTTTTTGATTGGTGTATACATGAGCATTACTACTAGTATGAATTAAACCACTTTTCCACTATATTGTAGTGTCTTTCCAGGGACCATTCATTCATTCACCATTAATCACTCTCACTTGATCCTCAGATTTTAATGAATAGCACACACAAAAAGTCCAGTGAAAGAATTTACATTATTTTCTCAGTAAATACTGGAAAATTATTTAGAATATTCACACAATTTTTCTACTTCAGATGTATTTCATAGCTCAGCTCAAAATTGAAAGAAATAAATTCAACCATAGTTTGAAAAGCTGCATGGAACCTTTTTAACCTAATCACACCATTTTTCTGAGTGTCTGCTTGATAAATCTGGGAGATTAGCAACTTTCTTGTACAGAGACATTTTTAGTCTTTACTTCTTGGGAAATTTGCAGTAATAAGCAACCTCCTCAAGCAAGGAAACCAAACTCCTCTTAATACTTAAAAAAGCTAAACCAAACCCTATCAGGGGCCACACAGCACTCTCCCATCCACACCTCAGGAACTGGTATGGGCTGGGGCCCAATTCCAGCCACAGTTGTGGAGGTAGACACTCAGTTTTGCAGTATTTGGAGGTATGGGTGCAGGCACTTCTGTGCCATTTTGAAATACTGGCATAAGGAAATGGCCTACATTCGACACGGCCTTGGAAACCTCAGCCAGCTGTTTTTGGACTCATGATCAAAATAATGACATTTGCAGGTTTAGTTTGTTGGTTGGTTGGGTTTTTTAATACTTTTATTTTGGTTTGAATGTGGGCAAGAGAAACCACACAGTAATTTAGGGACAGTATCCTCTAGGATGTGGTGGACTATTTAAAACAGAAACTTGAGTCCTAGTGTTTGGCATGAATGAACCACAGTGACTAGACCCTGCATGAAAATGGGTTGACAGGGTTGATCTTACTGAGATATAAAGCTCCATCCTGGACCTGAGAAGCATTTTTCAATAGAAGTTTTGTTGAACTGGGGTGTTTTCAGTGAATCGTACTTTACAATATAAAAAAGACACAGTAGATATTTGAATTTCCTTTGAATGCCATTTGTGCTGGTTTTGGCTGAGATGTTAAATTTCTTCACACATATATGGCTATGTTTTGGATTTGTGCTGGAAACAGTGTTGATAATTATGGGATACTTTTCTGCTTCTGAGCGGTGATTACACAGAGTCAAGGCCTTTTCTGTTTCTCCCACTGCCCCAGCAGTGAGCAGGCTGGGGGTGCATGAGGAGATGGCAGGGGACACAGCTGAGACAGCTGGTGCCCACTGACAAAAGGGATATCCTATACCATGCTATTCTGTGCTTAACAATATAGAGCTTGGGGAAAAAGAAGGAGGGGGGGACTCTTGGAATTATGGCGTTTGTGTTACACGTGATGAAGCCCAGCTTTCCTGGAGATGGCTGAACATCTTCCTGATGATGGGACATGGTGAAAGAATTCCTTGTTCTGGACTGTATGTGTGCACAGCTTTTGGTTTATCTATTAAACTTGTATCTCAGCATGACTTTCTCACTTTTACTCCTCTGATTCTCTACCCCATCCCAGTGGTGGGGGAGAGAGCAAGCGGCTGAGTCATGTTTAGTTGCTGCCTGGGGTTAAACCACAACAGCCCTTACTAGAATATAATGTGGGGCTCAAAACATTCAAGATAAAGACAGATTTGATTGGAATGTGCTAGATCAAATAGTTGATGTTGCTGTTCAGATATTAATTGCCAAGCTCCTGTGCTTGCCACGGGGCTTGCTTGACTGACTATGGTTTAGAGTGTAGTGTTCATTAGTGGCTTTTTGTTTTCACTGCTTGCTGCAGAGCTGCACTGCTTCTTGTCTGACTCTGCTGTGCCTGGGAACATTTTGATAATAGCAATTGTGATGTGTCTGGGCTGGCAGATGGCCAGGGCATCACTGCTGTGCCTGTGCTGCTGAGCTGAAGAGGCTGGAAATCCAGTGTGAAGTTGAGTTGAAGGTACTGTGACCTGTGGACGAGTCCACAGGGGGGCAGGGCACCCCAAAGTGTCTGTGGCCATGGATAAGCCCACACCCGAGCAGGTGCATCTTAAAGCATCTGTGGCCAAGGTTATGTCTGTGCTGAGGCAGATACACCTTGAAGCACTGGTGGCTGTGCACGAGGTTGTGATGGAGCACCTGGAAGGGTGTAGCCATGTACCACATGCTACAAATCATAGTGATCCTTAAATACGAGTAACCTCTGCAAGCAATTACCGCACAATGTTCTGTCAAATGAAAATGATCCATAACATTTCAGTGATTCTGCATATAACTATCCATATCAAAAGAAAAGCTGAGGAAGATAGTTTGAAATATTACAGCTGGATTCAATTCAACACAAAGAGAAGAGCAGGAAACATGGGCCCCATTTCTGATTCCAGAACAACCACAATGCACCTCTTGTGATATGCAAAGGCCTGCACAATAGCCCCTGTCACAAGGAAGGAGCTATTCCTCTCTCTTGTTACTTTATCACTTTTGTTCCTGCCTCACTGTAAAAGTAAAGATTGTAGGGCTGTCTGTGAACTGAACTTTGATATAGTTACTGAGCAAATTACTAAATTTTGTCACAACAACAAAAAATCAGCATAAAAATATGCCATCAGATGTTTCATGGGGATTATTCTTCTCATAAGGCTCCAGATCATGTTTTCCCACCATCCACCCATTTCCTTCATATTTCCTTCTGACAACCCACTGCAAAGTTCTCCAGTCTTGCAGCTTTTTCCAGGTACACTAATCAAAATGAGGTGTGTCTGTTTCTTTCCCCACACAGATATTCATTCTCTGTGCTTCTGGGGCCCAGCAAAAAGCCAAGCACTTGAAAAGCAGAATATGTTCTTTTTCTTGTTCTTTCGCCCAGTCCTAGAGGAGTCTGTAGCAGACCATAGAAAAAGTGCTAACTTGCCTGACCAAGAGCATGAAAATTGAATTTGGATCAGTTGATAGAGTTGGATGACTTGAGATGTTTAGAAACAAAGTACTGGCAAATCTCTACTACTCTATGCAAACCAAGTTGTTTCAAGGGTCAACACCAAGGCCAATTTGGATGAATACATGGACTTGAGATCATAAAAATATATACTCATTTGTTAACATTTGTGCGTTGTTTGTTCCTTTGAAGTCTCTTACAATTTATGTGCACTAAGGCATTCTTTTGTTTATTATTCTCACTGGGTAGAGTTTGAAATTTGCTCTGTTTGGACAATTGCGACAGCAAGTTAATGACTGATGTTAAAACATGGCTGGAGACCATAATACAATTTTTAAATCACACTGCTCAATTTCTTGTTTTTCTACATGGTACATTATTTACTCACATTTGTTTCTACTGTAGATAAATCTGAGTCTTCACTACTGCCCAGAGTTTGCACTATGGATCTGTCACACCCTTTTTTATTCTGATCTTTAACAAGGCAGTATACTGAGTTATGTAGGTACTGACTATTTGGGTATTAATTTATTGTTTTAAAAACAGCAGAATGTAGGGGCTTTTCTCTAGGAATAAAAGATAATTATATGCTTCTACAAATTAACAGTTTCTTTTGTAAACTCCCAAAGAAAACATTAGGCACATAACTCAAATCTTTAAAATCTCTAGAAAGATACATTGTTACAGAGTTCTTCTTGGCTAACTTTAGGTAACAATCAAACAGAAAGACTGTCTCACATTCTGACTACTTAGAAATACAGAGCAACTCTCCTAAAAAGTTATTAGACTTTTAAATCTTCACTATTTGAAAGGCAGAACCATATCAAAGGCATCACTGGAGATGGGTCACTGGGTTATATTTCACCTGTATAGCTATTGTGGGGGTCTAATCACTGATGTGAAGTCCTTGCTGCCACAATTTTCATTATTCTCTGTAAATTTGAAAGACAAACCATTTAAAATAATTTAGAAACATTTGATTGTTCAGGGTCCATCAGTTTCCACTTCAGAAGGTTTAAGACATTCTACTCAACAGTGCTAATTTTTCTTGACAAAAATTTTCTTTATTCCATTTAAGGGCACAAATTATATATCTTACATCTATATTTTAGCCTGGTATTCTAAAGAGGTAGTTCGTGCTATAGCCATTCCTATCTAATTGGCATTTTTAATGAAAAACGAAAGAAGGACAGAAGCCTCCAAGACAATTAATTCCTAAAAGTTTGTCGTAATAAATGGCTAATTAAAAGGAGAGTATTTCAAGTTGTTACATCTTCTGAAGAGCTTCTTCTGTTTTGCCCCCTGGAACAACACATCATTGCAACATATCATATTTTTTCTTACTTCAATTCCAGGTTCTTTAAAGCAGGTATTACTGCCTTGTTGACTCAATATTTCAGGCCATTGTCTTCTCAAAAGAAGGAGGCAAAGCCTTACTTGTGTGCATCAGGCTGTGTGTACACCTACGAACACATGAAGTCTTACATGATGTTGTACATACATATATGTATATACATATTCATATACAGAAGTAAAAAAACTTCTTTCCAATTTCATGTTCTGTTTAATATCTTTTATGGTTGCTAGGATAGTCTGGGATAGTCATCTTTAGTTTTTCTCAGCCAATGGCATTCAGGTCTTTGCTTCAGGAAGTGTATTTGGTGAACTCCTCCTGCTAGACTCCTGGTATTCCTCCTGGTATTCCTCCTTCTCTCATTTCGCAGCTCTGTCTTCCACCCACTGCAAAATACTAATTGTTGCTTTCATCAGAAATCTTTAGGGTCTTCAAAATTTTAGAAACTCCACTTCCACACTCAAACAGAATTTAAATTGTGCCATTAATAAAAATAAAGGGAAGTTTTCTTTCTGTGGAGTTTTTTAGAGATGTTTGGCTAACTTTCTCTAGCAGTGTCTTATGAAACTGCAGCATATACTCCTAGTCATCATGAATCTGAGAACAGTTCTGTTTAATTTCCAAAAACACAACTCAGAACTCCACAGAGAATGTATAACCATTTTTTAAACTTGGGGAATTCAATTAAACTTGCCTTCTGTATTTCATTCTTAAACAGCAATGTAACCATAACATTGTCTAATGCCAAAATAATTTTTGTTTCCTTGTCATCAGTATATGACCTCAAATTCTTTGAATGGAATTATTTGGAAGGAAACATACAGTATTATTTTTAAGAATTATGTGAATATTGATGTCAGTTCTATTTGCAAACAATTTTTTTCTTTCTGGATCATGTCCCGTTAGGGTTGTTCATGCAAATTTCTCTCAGAGTTTTGGGGTTTTTTGTGCTGAAAGCACAATATAACACAAAACATAGCTAATTGTCAGTATCTTTACATACTTCTCTTTTATGGTGTTTGGAGGGGGGAGTTGACATTTTTCCCACTCACTTTTCCCACTATCTTGAAAAATATCTCATTGGTGAATTGAATAGTGAGAGATAGATTTGTCTTAAGAGGAAGAACAGCATAATAATAAATTATGTGGGTGTACTCTGAATACAACGTTGCTTAGAAAAGCAGTAAATTTCATGACCTGCCTCTAAGTGCTTCAAAAGAGTGTTTCTGGATATCATTAACATATCATACAGATGATGGTTTTCAAGGAAGATGAGAATTACTGCTACAAAATGATTCATAGAATCATTGAGTTGTTTAGGTTGGAAAATACCTTAAGAACATCGAGTCAAATGATTAACCCAGCACTGCCAAGTTCACCACTAAACCAGGTCCCCCAGAGCCATATCTACATGTCTTTTAAAAACCTCCAGGAATGGTGACTCAACCACTTCCCTGGGCAGCCTGTATCAATTCAATCACCCTTCCGGTGAAGAAATGTTCCATAGTATCCAATCTAAACCTCCCTGGCACAATTTGAGGCCATTTCCTCTTGTCCTGCCACTTGGAAGAAGTAACCCCCACCTGGCTGCAACCTCCTTTCAGGCAGTTGTAGAGAATGGTAAGGTCTCCTTCAGTCTCTTTTTCTCCAGACTAAACAACCCCAGGTCTCTCAGCTGCTCCTCATCAGATTTGTGCTCCAGACCCTTCACCAGCTCCACTGCCCTTCTCTGGACACGCTCCAGAACCTCAATGCTCTTCTTGGAGTAAGACTGGAAGGACAGAGGAGACACCACTTGTGTTCTTGATCACTTAACCAGTCATTCCAAGTCCATGAAGTCTCTCTTGATTGCCCTTGGACTTCTTGTTGCGACTTCACTGCTGATTACCTGAAAAATCAATAAAGGATGATAATCTGAGGGCCACACTAGGGTGAGAAGCTTTTTTCCCACATCTTTAATCCAAGGGTTACAAAGTGATGAGCAGCTGCCAACACTGTCAGGCCTTGAACAGGCACAGACACAGAGATGCAAGGATGCACCATCTAACCATTTAGATTTTGCCTTGCTGTCAGTGAAGGGATTCCCCTCCAGTCTCTGGATTGACTGTTAATGTCAGTCAATGAAGAGGTCAGATACAAACCTGTGGGAAACAAACATATTCTTTTCTGTGAGTGATGGAACCAATTTGCCTTTCTTTCACCTGCTAAGAATCAAAAAAAGCAGAAGAAAACTTCAAACACCATAAGAAAGATTATGAGGTCTACCATGAAGTTAAACAGTTTCAGCCATGGTACTTGCAGCAAACTACTCCAAAGTAAGCACGAAGAAAGAGAAAGCACACAAGTTGTAAGTTTCAAACAACATTAGGTTTTTCAGTGATGGGTCCAAATTATGTCAGAGAGAAAAGTATTAACACAAAGTGCTTCCTGAGGCTATCTCCTCACTAGATCAATAAAAACATCTTCCTCTACCCATGTCCCCACAACTGCACAGAATCTCACCCAGCCATGCCTTGTCTCATAAGCAGGAATTCTCATTTCAAAGGCTGATTTGAGATGCCTATTCTTCTTGGTAAAAGTATTTGCAACCTCTCTTATGAAGTAGGGAATCTAGCTCATGAATGTAGATCTACATAATGAGATTATGGCTGAGAAAGTGAACAGCAGAGCTCATTCATTCTACACGCCTACTCCAGAAAAAGATGATCATCATCCACCAATAACATGCACTGGAGTAAAGAATTCCAGAGAGGACAAACACAGCTGTGCCAAAGGCACAATGGAAACAACAGTGTGATCAGTGTGGGGAGACTATCACACACTATGTGAAATAATTGTTAAAAACAGCCAACAAGGCTGAGTGTCATTAGCAAACTGTTTGGTTCAGACTAATTTAATGGACCACACTGGCAGTTTAAATAAATTATGGCATTTCAGAGTGGCTGCACTGGAAGTCAATTTGAGGGCAAGAGGACTGAATCAATTCCTTTAAAAAGGCAGTTGTCACAAAAATTATAGTTTAGTCTACTTAAATTATATTGGTGTCAGGGAAAAAATCTGAGATGTAAAGATGATCTCAAAGGTCTTTTCCAACCTCAGCAATTCCGTGATTCTATCAATATACATTAATGGCCCAGTAGGCCAGTACTGTAGCACAATCAGGAACACAACTCTTCCAGGCATAACACAATCTCAGTCATTTGAATGGATCTCCACATGATAACAGGAAAAGACAATGAACTTAATCACATCCCACTGATGTAACATGGGTTTTACCAGAGTTTCATTTTGAAGTTAAACCACAGAGGAAAGAAAAGCTGGACCATGTCAGCATAATCTTGACCTTTTCTGACTGAAAAGTACTTCCATTTCAATTGATTTTTCTAAATTTTGCATTATACTAATATGCACAGTACATATGGTAAAAATATATATTTCAATACTCTTTTTGATTACAGAAAATATGTAAAGAATACAATCTACAAGTGCCATGAAATCTCTCTACTTTCTAAAAATATATGCAAAGCTCATCATATTCAGCAAAGGACTACAAAGTAGTCCTTTGTACTCACTGCTTACTGCACACATTCAGGAGACTGTTTTCTTCAATGTACTACTGACTGAAATTACAAAGATTAAGCCAAACTGGTAACTTGCTTTGTTTCTATTCTTCACAAAACTCCATCAGCTAGATATCGCAATTTTTTGATTTCTAAGCTCTTATATCTCCTTTCATATTGCTTTATGTCTTGGCAACGAGAGATGAAAGACGGATAGACACCACCCACTTCTCATAAGCAGCGATGCTATGGCTATCTGAGGCTGTTAGCTTTGTCAAAACATAATTTTGATGGCTCCCAAAGGAAACTAACATAAAAAGTATGTTATGCAAAATGAAATTACTAAATTTATTTCTATAAGTTACAGCTTGATTCAGTATATTATACCATGACTTTTGAATGAGACATATTAACAGCTAATAAGAAACACTCGGTGCTGCAGCACTCTGCAACTCCCTAATGTAGCTTGGTGGTCAGCAGAGTTGTCATTCTGCTGTGATTCCCAGTCTGAATGAACCACTAGCTTATTTTCAATGGTCAAATTCCTGTGTTTTCATCCTTATATAATGTGATAGATGAACTCAGNTCAAGCCAGCAGAGTGGAACAATCAAGAAACCCCAAACCACAACGAGCCAGCCACCAGGACTTCAGTGGGTGGAAAAATGGGAGGTCCAGGTCGGGGCTTTAGGGGTTAAAAAGGATCGCCCACAGGCTCTGGGCGTGCCTCTGGCTGTTGCTGTTCACAGCTATGCACCCAGAGCTGGCTATGTTTTGTGTTAGGCAGGCTGCCGCAGCGGTTTCCAATCTTTAAATTAGCTGTTAATTGGTTTAAATGTGTTTTAAATAAATTCTAAAAAAACCGAGATTGTTGAGTCATTTCTCACATGTAGTCTTACCAGAAGATGAATTTGAAGTCCACAGGCTTGATGTGCAATCATATTTTGCACCTTTATTTATCTTGTTTGGTTTTGTTTTCCTTTAAGTCTGGGGTGTTCTTGCAGTTTTTCTGGTACATTCCACCTTCCGGTACTTTCAGAAAATTACTGAATGAAATGTATTGCTGAATACTTTTCTATTCTGTGCATTTTGTTCTGAATACTCTTACTGATTTTTTTTCTCTTCTCCCTAAATAGACATTTTAACAAATTTAAAACTAAAATCTAATTTAGCTATCATAAATATCATCACTAAATTTTCTGCACAAAACTTTCACTGCAAACATAACCCCATTACTATGTGAAAATATGTGGTTACCTATGTGGTTCAATACACCTACAAGTAGACTTTGCCTGTTCAGTTTGGCACAGGTGAAAGTGATCTCACAGTGACACATCAGGAAATTTTCTCCATGGCAGCTGCTGCTGTGACTGAAATCTCTCATGACTTTCTAGTAAAGATCCATTCTGAATCTCAAAGGGTGAATGTTTTCAAATTGTCCTGAAGTTCTGAAAAGACTCCAAAGTGCTTTTGACCATGTCAACCATGACTATATAAGTTAGTATCTTAACTCAGCCAGAGAAACTGGAGTATGAAAACCAAGCGGTTTTGTTCCCATATATGCTGAAGCTGGTCAAGACTCCAGATGTGCTGAAATCATTAAGAGCATTTTCTTTGAATCAGCCATTCCATCCTGCTTCATGCTATAGCTGAAGTCAACATCTTCATAGGAACACTTTTTGTGTTGCAGAGATTGTAGCTACTGCTTCTGCATTGCTCAGTACACGAGAGCCATGAACATATTGGAGAGAGTCCAGCAAAGGGCCACAAATATCATTAAGTAACTGGAGCATCTCTCCTGTGAGGAGGGGTTGGAAGAGCTGGGACTGTTTGGAAAGCAGAAGGCTCATGAGTGAATTCATTAATGTCTGTAAATACCTGAATAGAGGGGGCAAAGAGANGAGGGAGGAGGCAGGGAACATTGCTAAAAATGGTAATGGAATACAATGTAACCCAGGACACAGGACCAGAGGTGTTGGACACACACTGAAATATGGAATGTTCCTCTGACCATCACGAAACACTTTTTTACATTAAGGGTGATCAAGCACTGGTACAGGTTGCCCAGAAAGGTTGTGGAGTCTCCGTCCTTGGAGATATTCAAAAGCCATTTGAACGTGGTTCTGGGTAGCCTGCTTGAGATGAACTGTGTGGCAGTTGACCTCCAGAGGTCCCTTTAAACCTCAATGATATTGTGATTCTGTGTGATTCTGCTCACAGGCAAAAACTCCAGTTTGAAAGAACTGAAAGCTCTGCCATTACTGTACTGGAATTCAAAACATGGGACTGAAACCTTCAACCTCAGGTCTTACATGGCATGTTTCCCTCACATAGGGTGCAGCCTGAATAAAGGAAATCCTTAGTTAAGCCACCATCTCTCCTGAGGTCCCATAAACACTGACAAAAGGAAAGCTCCTCCAGAGAGCATTAAAGAACAGAAATCTATTGTAGCCATCTGTCTTCTTCCCTCTCTCTCCCTTGACTACTTAGCTTAGGAAGAAAAGGCAGCTCCCTCCTGCACTGGGGACAATGCCCCTAAAATTTACAAACAGCTGTTCCATTGCAATGCTATACAGGATACTTCATACTGCGGAAGGAAACTTCAGCTTTTCAACAGCTCATTAAAACACAGCTTTTGGGGTCAGAGCATGAAATGTTTGTTTACCCTCCAGGAGCGCACAAGCATGCACTTCAAGGGTTTGACTCACACAGAAGAAAGTTTGCCAAGCTCAGAGGAGATGCACCATTAAAGTGCACCCAGTGCACAGCAGGTTTGCAGCTGGGAGCACGGTGCCCTTCCTAGCACAGTCACACAGGGTCTGCCTGGGACAGGGGTCACAGTGGTAGGGAGAGGTTTTGTTAACAGTCCCAGACAAGGTAAGGTGATTAATCTGGTGATGAGGGTCCGTACAGGAACTCCCTCACAGAGCCGTAGGAGATGGAGATAGACACAGGGTTAGCGGCAAACCTACAATTTTAAGTGCAACCTCCACCCAGGAAGCCAGGACTAGGTACAGGCTGAGCTAAAATACAAAAGATTTGGTGTCCAGATCTGTGCTGAAACAGAGCTCCTGGGCATATGGGCAGGGCTGACGAGAAGCTGGGCAGAGCCAGTTGAGCCTGGTAGTTCCCTCAGAGTCTGAACACTTTTTGACCCTACAAACTAATGATGGATCTTCCTTGCCCACATGTTGGCCTATGAGGATTGACTTTATATTTATACAGCTACAATTTCAAAATTTCACTTGCGTCTACCAATGCCTCTCTTCCAGATGTGGAATGACCTCAAAATGGAATTTTTTCCAGCTATTCTGACCCAGAAGATTCTGCTGAGAAGCACTGCAGGTGACTTGCAAAAATCACCTTCATTTCCTGGGTGAGGATTTACACCCACCAGTTCTTCTATTGGATAAAAATGAACTCAGGCAGCTTAAAACCTTTGATTTTCTAATTTACTAGAAAATTTGTCACAGTCAGTAACTAAGACATCCCATTAACTTTTAATCTATCCTTTATACTTTTCACTCTTGTGCACTTTTAGCACTGCATACCACTTAAAAATCTAGGTACCTTTTATCTAGGAAGATAAGTGAGAAATAACTGGGGAATCACAAATAGTCTTGTTTATACTTCATTTAAAGGTAACGCCTGTTTACTTCTCATTTTAAGTTAGAATACAGTATTTCTACAATATGGTCTTAAAAATGTTTCATTTATTATGGTACAAACAAATCTATGCTCCTCAAAACTGTATTTAAACTGTATTTTAAAAGTTTAGATAAACAAATAGTGTTCTAAAGCAGTTATTCTAGAAACATGTAGAAATTAAAGTCCTTGTTTTATGAACTATTTTATAAAAGACAGATAATTTTCTCTCATATCCTTAAGGGCTTTCTGACAAGGTCAGAAAGGCTGTGCATTGGCCAAAAAATATGGGTTAAAAATAATACCTGAAAGAGATGGGACCTCTGCAGTGTTGTCACCTCTGCAGTGCTGTCACAGCACCGTGTCTCATGGCAGTGAGCACACTGGAGGTGATCAGCCTCTCCTCTGGAGGGGAATATTGCCTGGAAAGGGACACAGCAGTCAGCAAGGCAGGAGGGAACAGCAGGGGCCTGGACTCAGGCTGGAATTATGTGTCACATGGCCAAAAGGGCAAAACTGATAGATGTGCAAAGAGTCACTAGTAGGTTCAGATTAATTAATCACACCAGCTCAGATGATATCCTGACTTTCTACAATTGTGCCAGGAGATACACAAGATTTCAGTCCAGCCTATGTTTAAGCATTTCTGAAGAGTGCATTCAACCCACACTGTTCACTTTGATTTCTTTAAATTTTGGTTTGGTGCTTTATTAAATCCCATGCTTTTCAGGATCCAAAATAGGCACCTTACATGGGCAGAGTGTGTAGTTACCATCCTGAAGAGCAACCAAATCCCAAACACAATCAGCCTTCCATAAATAAGACAAATTTATAGAGTACCATTGTTGTCTATTTACATCTCTGCAGAACACACTCAGCACTGCTGTATTACTCACAAAGTATTTGATTCCACACATTCAAAGCAGCTAATCATCCTCCCCTTTGGCTTGCCCTGCTTTACAGAACACCTTTTCTCCTACTCTGCATTGGTTACATGGAGTAAATCACAAAGGTCACACCAGTCTGTCAGAAGACAAATTTATGTTCTTGTTCTGTAACATGACAGGTTTCCTGAGGATATTTAGAGGTGCTAGATAATTTTCATTTTCCAGGCCTTCAGCCTCCCTTTTATCTCTATATACCACTTTCCAGTTCCTTTTAATTCTATTCCCACATGCATGGATGCAGCTACGCAAAAACAGAGGTTATTTGTAATTAACCCTGAATTGAAGACACGTCCTTCTCACCAAGCACCAGCCCTAGAACAGAGCCTTCTCCACCTTTCCTGTTGTGCAGTTAATTGCCACTGGGGCCATGGCATTCCCCGAGAAGTGTCTGTAAGCAGCTCAAAGAGCCAGAGTGACAATGAGGACCTGCATATGCAGGCGCTGATGACACCAAAATTACAGCTTTTTTAGCAGCATGATTCATTCCGATACTTAACCAAAGATTTAAAAATAAATATACACCCTCTCCATTTGAAGTTAGTGAGAGAGAAATACATCTTACTGAACAAAGCATGTGTCTGAGAAATTCTGTAATGAATCAAGTCTTTCTACCACCAAGTCTTAAATAACTACATTCGGTCACATTTCTAGTCTTACAAGCTACTACTATAAGAGTGCTCAGGAGTCATCAACAAGGGCCTCAATTTGTTTAGCTCTGTACAGCAGCAGTGGGATAAAGAGGACAAAAGCCTGACAGTACAAGAGAAGAGACAACCAGCAGGGAGGAGATGGGAGTGACAGGGCAGAGGGTGGGCAGCACAGCTAAGAGTGGGCTCAGGCTGGCAGTAGCTGCGGTGTCTGGAGACTGTCACAAGCACCCTGTCCACAGAGAGCTTTCCATGGTGCGCATTAATAAGGCAGCTTCACTGAGGTGTGCAGCGAGCTCCCCACAGGCAGAGTGAGAGAAGACATGAAACTGCTTCTTTGAAATGCTAACAAGTGAAGGTTGAAGCTGGCTGGCATCAGTGACCTATCAGGGCTAAGAGATGACACTTTCTGTGAATTATAGGTGATCTGTAGGGAACATGCAGCTTTGAAGGACCTTCAAGGTGAAGTCAAGTACTTCACCTTTAATGTGATATAAAAAAAAAAGCCAGCAGCGGGGTGATGAGGGGATGACAGGGAGCAAAGTGACAATGCAGTGGAATTACTTTGCAGCAGCATGATGAAGGTCAGGAAAAGGCTATATCCCTGCCCAGATCATTCCCTCCTATGACCACAATCTCCCAGCTGATCCTCATCTCTACATGAGTACATGACGCACTTCCAGTAGCACTTGGCAAGGTTCATTTTTAATTCTCAAATTCAAGACGTGTGTGTGATGGACACTGTACCTGGGATGAGGAGTATAACAAAAAATGCCCGAAAATAAATTAAAA